>CM031611.1:1989696-1992196 GCA_018398815.1 Conus ventricosus
GTCGTGGAGATGAAAACTATGGAAAGTGTTTCAAAACTGTTTCTTTTCAGGTCTGTCACGATGAAATCCCTATAGCAAAATGTCCATCTAAGCAGTGGGACTCAATCACCCACTTTCCAACTCGTGCACCTGTAAGATAAATCGTCTATGGATCCAGCACCATCCTTTAAAGGGCCTGTCTCTATGGGATCCAGCACCATCGTTTAAAGGGGCCTGTCTCTATCGTTTAAAGGGGCCTGTCTCTATCGTTTAAAGGGGCCTGTCTCTATCGTTTAAAGGGCCTGTCTTTATCGTTTAAAGGGCCTGTCTTTATCGTTTAAAGGGGCCTGTCTATTGTTTAAAGGGGCCTGTCTCTATCGTTTAAAGGGGCCTGTCTCTATCGTTTAAAGGGGTCTGTCTTTATCGTTTAAAGGGGCCTGTCTCTATCGTTTAAAGGGGCCTGTCTCTATCGTTTAAAAGGGGCCTGTCTCTATCGTTTAAAGGGGCCTGTCTCTATCGTTTAAAGGGGTCTGTCTCTATGGGATCCAGCACCATCGTTTTAAGGGGCCTGTCTCTATCGTTTAAAAGGGGCCTGTCTCTATGGGATCCAGCACCATCGTTTTAAGAGGCCTGTCTCTATCGTTTAAAGGGGCCTGCCTCTATCGTTTAAAGGAGCCTGTCTCTATCGTTTAAAGGGGCCTGCCTCTATCGTTTAAAGGGCCTGCCTCTATCGTTTAAAGGGGCCTGTCTCTATCGTTTAAAGAAGCCTGTCTCTATCGTTTAAAGGGCCTGTCTCTATCGTTTAAAGGAGCCTGTCTCTATCGTTTTAAAAGGGGGCCCGTCTCTATGGGATCCAGCACCATCGTTTTAAGGGGCCTGTCTCTATCGTTTAAAGGGGCCTGCCTCTATCGTTTAAAGGGCCTGTCTCTATCGTTTAAAGGGCCTGTCTCTATCGTTTAAAGGAGCCTGTCTCTATCGTTTAAAGGGCCTGTCTCTATGGGATACAACACCATCGTTTAAAGGGGCCTGTCTCTATGGATCCAGCACCATCGTTTAAAGGGGCCTGCCTCTATCGTTAAAGCGGCCTGTCTCTATCGTTTAAAGGGGCCTGTCTCTATCGTTTAAAGGGGCCTGTCTCTATCGTTTAAAGGGGCCTGCCTCTATCATTTAAAGGGGCCTGACTTTATCGCCTTTGTATCAGCCCGGCGGGTCCAGTCCCCTTGGAACCAGTTTAAACTGAAACTTAAGATTTTAGTATGGTTAAGATATAAGTTTTCGGAGTCAACATAGTATGAAGATTGTAGAATTTTCAACATCGGAAGTTTCAGAATTGTTTAACATTTTCAGCCAGCCTATGTACTGCTTGTCTGCTATTATGAGGTTTGAATACTGTCGCAGAATGGCAAATGACACTTTTCACACAGACAATTGAATCTTTTAAAAATCATGCATTAGACTGTGCAAGAGTATATTGATAGCCGAAAATGATGTCATTAAAGTTATTACTTAACTTGTTGCTGAATGTATTTTTGGTGGATGTGTTTACGATATGTGTATGTTTCACATTGAAAGGTCTGTGTTAGTTTCACCTAGGACGCTATCTTTTTTTTTTCTTTCTTTTTTTTTCTTCTTCTTTTTTTTTTTTAGCAATCACTACAATTTGATTGGACAATTGCTTGTAAAAATGGACTGGACAGAAATGTGCATATGACGTCTATGAAGAAAAACACCGACGTGGCTGCCATTTATAAACTTTTTTTTCTGCTGCCGTTCCGCTACTCCGTTTACTCTAGCGGAACGGCAGCAGATGTTTGCCGACGACACCCAGCTAAGACGCTCGGGGAATGCCTCTGAGCTTGACCAAATAAAGGGCGAATTGTCTGAATGTGTGTCCGTCGTTCGGGACTGGATGGCTGAAAACAAACTTCAGCTAAACCACGACAAAACTGAAGCCTTGCTGTTCAGTTTACCAGCAGCAAAAACACCCGCTCTTTCTGTAAATTCTTCACTTCTGATCTGCAGTACTGTTATTCCCTTCTCAGAAAAGGTTAAAAACCTTGGTGTCTTTATCGACAGCGATCTTGATATGAAGGCACAGGTGAACCATGTCTGTAAAATATGCTTTCTGGAAATTAGACGTATAGGTGCTATCCGACATCTCCTTACCACTGAAGCAACCAAAACTCTCACCACTTCTCTCGTGCTTTCGCGTCTCGATTACTGTAATTCTCTACTAGCAGGCCTTCCCGACTACCTCACCAAAAAACTTCAGCACGTTCAAAACTGTGCTGCTAGACTAATCTTCAAAGCTCCCTTCAAAGAACACCCTCAACTATTATTATGCAGACTTCACTGGTTGCCGGTCAAAGCCAGGGTGACATATAAAATCGCATGCCTCTGTTTCAATGCTGTTAAATCTGGAACTCCAGCCTATCTGTCTGACCTTCTACACTCATACTGCCCAGCTAGAACCCTTCGCTCGTCTTCTGACTCGTTGCTCCTGGTTCCCCCCAGATTCAAA
>CM031611.1:1994696-2004696 GCA_018398815.1 Conus ventricosus
ATAGTTCATTCTTCAGGTGGGGAAGGGGCGTTACTGTGACCCATTACAGACATCGTCAGACGATAGTTCATTCCTCAGGTGGGGAAGGGGCGTTACTGTGACCCATTACAGACATCGTCAGACGATAGTTCATTCCTCAGGTGGGGAGGGGCGTTACTGTGACCCATTACAGACATCGTCAGACGATAGTTCATTCCTCAGGTGGGGAGGGGGCGTTACTGTGACCCATTACAGACATCGTCAGACGATAGTTCATTCCTCAGGTGGGGAGGGGCGTTACTGTGACCCATTACAGACATCGTCAGACGATAGTTCATTCCTCAGGTGGGGGAGGGGCGTTACTGTGACCCATTACAGACATCGTCTTTTGTTTCCTTGTGGTGGATTCCGTACTCAGAACACTAGTTCCAATACACACACTTGCTGTTAATCAACAAGTGCTGAAAAGAAACGCAAAGTGCTGTGTGTGAGATGTTGCTATGGATACGGTATCAGAACACTAGTTACAATACACACACTTGCTGTTAATCAACAAGTGCTGAAAAGAAACGCAAAGTGCTGTGTGTGAGATGTTGCTATGGATACGGTATCAGAACACTAGTTACAATACACACACTTGCTGTTAATCAACAAGTGCTGAAAAGAAACGCAAAGTGCTGTGTGTGAGATGTTGCTATGGATACGGTATCAGAACACTAGTTACAATACACACACTTGCTGTTAATCAACAAGTGCTGAAAAGAAACGCAGAGTGCTGTGTGTGAGATGTTGCTATGGATACGATATCAGTACACTAGTTACAATACACACACTTGCTGTTAATCAACAAGTGCTGAAAAGAAACGCAGAGTGCTGTGTGTGAGATGTTGCTATGGATACGGTATCAGAACACTAGTTACAATACACACACTTGCTGTTAATCAACAAGTGCTGAAAAGAAACGCAGAGTGCTGTGTGTGGGATGTTGCTATGGATACGGTATCAGAACACTAGTTGCAATACACACACTTGCTGTTAATCAACAAGTGCTGAAAAGAAACGCAGAGTGCTGTGTGTGAGATGTTGCTATGGATACGATATCAGTACACTAGTTACAATACACACACTTGCTGTTAATCAACAAGTGCTGAAAAGAAACGCAGAGTGCTGTGTGTGAGATGTTGCTATGGATACGGTATCAGAACACTAGTTACAATACACACACTTGCTGTTAATCAACAAGTGCTGAAAAGAAACGCAGAGTGCTGTGTGTGGGATGTTGCTATGGATACGGTATCAGAACACTAGTTACAACACACACACTTGCTGTTAATCAACAAGTGCTGAAAAGAAACGCAGAGTGCTGTGTGTGAGATGTTGCTATGGATACGATATCAGTACACTAGTTACAATGCACACACTTGCTGTTAATCAACAAGTGCTGAAAAGAAACGCAGAGTGCTGTGTGTGAGATGTTGCTATGGATACGGTATCAGTACACTAGTTACAATACACACACTTGCTGTTAATCAACAAGTGCTGAAAAGAAACGCAGAGTGCTGTGTGTGGGATGTTGCTATGGATACGGTATTTTGTAAGCGTAGGGGCCCCACAGACGCTTCCATACCTCGGAAACGGACGACGCAGAAGTGCACTTTGGGTCTTTCTTTCTTTTTATTAGCCCATGTTGGGGTATGTGCATGCCGAGATGTTGGGTTCCGTTCTTTTCTCTGGAAGCTATGCTGCCCTGTGTTCTGCACTGTCTGAAACCTAACGTGTTGATTTCATGTTCACCTAACGTTCTTCACCTTCTAAATGCCACAGTTTCTTAAATCACCGTAGACATAGTCATTAACTGTTTGTGAGGTTCTCACAATTATACTCTCAATTTTCGTCATGAACCGTTTAATACATATCGATTTTGATTGTCCAGATTCCTTATTATGACATCTACTATTGTATAATTTCTGGTGTCTTTATTACTTAGACTCATTTTAATTAAATACTTTTATTATGTCAAGGGTGTGGTGAATGTGTGTACATTATCGAATAAAATAGTTTATTTTGGATTTCTATACATGTGTGCTTCTGTGAGTAAAAGGCATCATGCACAAAAGAGTTCAAACATGTTTTTTTTTAAACAAATGGACTGTTCAAACATACGATTTATTTTTCTGTAAATTAAACTGAAGGTGACAGTCACGTATTGAGCACAAAGCCGTCCTTCAGTTCAGCATGCAAAATGCAGTATAGGTGTTTGGCCTGGTTTACTCCTGAACTGAATACGCAGTATAAGTGTTTGGCCTGGTTAACTCCTGAATTGAATACACAGTGTAAGTGTTTGGCCTGGTTTACTCCTGAATTGAATACACAGTATAAGTGTTTGGCCTGGTTTACTCCTGAATTGAATACACAGTATAAGTGTTTGGCCTGGTATACTCCTGAATTGAATACACAGTATAAGTGTTTGGCCTGGTTTACTCCTGAATTGAATACACAGTATAAGTGTTTGGCCTGGTTTACTCCTGAATTGAATACACAGTCAAGCTCTGTCACGGCATATAATAACGCTTCGTTTTGCAATAGCACGATTATTGCACCAACTGGCGCAGTGTGTGACATGGCTCTGTCGTGGCACAATGTGTCTCAGGGTATATGCATAATGTGCTAGTGACGCGGCCACCCTGATAGTAGACGTTGTTTGGTTAGAATTTCATTTGAGTCAAACCAATCACTATAAAATCCAGATTCCTTCAGCTACGTGAGCAACCATCATTATGAGAAGCAGTGTCAGTTTTGTGAGCGGGTGTTACAAGTATGGGGCGCGGTAGCTGTTTAAGTGTGGTAGAATGTCGATTTGCCCAGGAGACAATAGAGCCTCTGAAGTTATGCTATGATATTTGTGTCCCTCTTCTTTGAAAACAATTACGAACAAATGCGCGCAGACTTGCAAACGTCACATACACGTACGCACGCGTGCACGCGCGCGCGCGCGCGTACACACACACACACACACACACACACACACACACACACACACACACACACACACAGAGAGAGAGAGAGAGAGAGAGAGAGAGAGAGAGGAGAGAAGAGAGGAGAGAGAGAGAGAGAGAGAGAAGAGAGAACAGAAACAGAACAAATAGAATTTTTATTCAAAAAGGCCAAAGCCCCATTTGAAGCAGTGCGAACAATGAAAATGAATATGTAATACAGACGTCAACCACGTCGTCATTCCAACATAAGCATGATAACTAAATCAAATTTAAGACTGAAAACAGTATACCAACTTACATAGAAAAATGATGGCAATTCGAGACAGAAAATACCATATTCGCACATTTATAGATTCAATTCATTAAGTCACATACTACAGGTAGATTTGATAATTCAAGATACAGCTATTACCCTTCTCTGAAAGGATTTGTAAGGATATGCAGCAAGATGTAAACGACTTCTGTCTTTCGCGATGCTAAAAGGAATTCTAATGTGAAATCAGTAGGATTATTATAATACATTTGATGCGTTAAACTGTCTCAAGTCTAGTTGCAAAGGGAAATGACTGCAGGCGGAAATCTAAACAAATCTTAAATACAAGTCAGATCACAAGACAAAACACGACACGTTTCGACCTCTAAGGTCTTCTTCAGCAAAATACAAAACAATTGTTACAATGAAAATGAACGAGCAATCACTTGTCTTGAAGCACTTCAGTTTGTTCAATTTCGTTGTAACAATTGTTTTGTATCTTGCCTGAAGAAGACGTAAAGAGGTCGAAACGAGTCGTGTTTTGTCTTGTGATTCGTTTGTCCCCCCCTTTTTTTTTTTTTTTTTTGTTTTGCGTATCGCTAACGTTTGTTTGAATATGTCTCAAATCGTCAAAAGCAGGACAAAAAATCCTAACAAAGAAAGTGAATTTCATGATCTGTAGCAGATCTACACAATGGGCATTTAATTACACATTCAATCTCCCTTTTAATATCTTAGAGAGAGAGAGAGAGAGAGAGAGAGAGAGAGAGAGAGAGAGAGAGAGAGAGAGAGAGAGAGAGAGAGAGACACAACACACACACACACACACACACACACACACACACACACACACACACACACACACACATTGACACTTTATTCGCGCGTGTTAAACGCCGCGCCATTTATTGTGGGGCCATAGGTCCACACACAAAGAGTTCGCAGCGTCAATTTCAATTTTCATGGAACAGCAACAAAAATAAACCACTCTACAAACGTAAGACAAAGTATAACAATAATGTTACTATTAACTTCAGTGACAAACATAATTATATCGGTTTAAACATAGAATCTGTTCATTTCGATCAAAAACCAATATGTCGACATATATAATTCTGTATATATTGTGTTCTTTCGTCTATGTCCTGTTTCTTTTTATCTACCTTTCACCCTTTATTTACCCCTATCGTTAATCATAACTATTATTCATACATATTTAAAAAGCATCTGCTTGAATGTCTTATTGTTATCGAAACATGTCCATCGAAATCGCCTCAGTTTACATCTCAACCATGCTTCTACTATCCTAAGCTTTCATCCCTGTTGTTTATGTTAAACTGCGTAGCCCTAGAAATCAGATTTTACAATCAGTTCATACACAAATCCTGAATTCAAATCACGCGCATATATATTCAATCATGCACACATCTATAATTCGAACATACTCGCATATTATATAAATTCAGGTCATACAAACATTACTCCACAGTGCATAACCAATCTTCACAATCTATTAGTAATCATATAATATCTTCTTCATAGCATGATTGTAACATCGTGTTACGTTGTGCATGCGTATTTCTAAGTATAATCCTGTCTGTCCTACTCTGTACATCCTTTTCTCTGCGCACGCGCCTCTGATTTTAATGTCTTATTTTAATGTGTCCCCCATATCATAGTTCAGTGTCGTTTGCATACAATTTTCCCGTTGCAAGATGGCGCGTGTTCATGCGTTCTCTGTTTATATATTTACAACATTGTAATTCGTGCATGCTCGTGATTCACTGGATTTATTTGTATAATTGACTTGAATTGGATTTCTCTGTCTTCTTGAAACAGGTTGGTACATTGTTTTCTATTTAAAATTTTCCGTTTGCTTGTGTGATGTTGGTTAATATTTGTTGTTCCGTTCCACTTTAAACTTGCTCGTCTTCCTTACTGTCTCGTTGGTTACATTAGGACAGGCAGGATTATAACTCTACTGTCGATCAGTAACGATTGAACACTATTTCCAGGCAGTTGTTTTAACCTCGAACAATAATCCAAATCATTCGTTATGTAGTGATATTTCTACTTGGGACAGGGTCCCTTCGAGTGAGCGGAGGACCGTTGTTGTGTTAGGCCAATAATTAAACTGGATCAGTGTGTTTGGAGTCAGTGCACAAATTCAGGCCGGCCCGGGCTGCGCGCGACTCACACATCTCGCGAAGGAGACCACGCGCCCCGCAGCACCGGTGTTACGGAGAATATTGACTCCGTAGAAAATTGACTCCCCGTTCTTTTTTCTCCGGAGAAAAATGAACGTTCAGTTTTCTACAGGTTTTGGAGTCAATATTCTACAGAAGGAGTCAATATTCTACGGTGAATATTGACTCCTTCTGTAGAATATTGACTCCCATGGTTACGGAGAATATTGACTCCCGTAGAAAAATGACTCCTGTGTCAATTTTAGTTGCTACTATGTTTAATTTGTAAGTATATATATGTATCTTGATAATTATTCATCCATCCCAATATTCTTCTTATAAAACACACTGGTTAATTAATTTGCAGATTGTTTCAGTCGATGAATTTCAAAATTATCTATTATTATTAACATTAGTAGTAGTAGTATGTCATTATAATTGTCTGTTAGTGTGAATGCACATGTTGACGTGAGCGTGCGTGTTGGGTTAGCACACGGCGCTTTGGGCTAAATTCATTTGGAACTGCGCCTGTCAACATTCATCATCATCATCATCACTTTTGTTGGTGGCGGTGGTTTTTGTTTGTTTGTTTGTTTGTTTTCCTTGCTGACGCTGCTGCTTTTTCTACAACTATCACTGTTTAATGCAGATTGTTGTTATGATATTAAGTAGAAACGAATAGATAATGACCACTATTGCGGTCTCTGGTCAAAGTCCTGTCATTGCAAGCTGCAAGGAGCACAGCTTCGTTTGTCGGCTAAGTGACATCCGTTTTCAGACTGTGAAGTTACGAGAAAAGCGCATAAAGACTGGAACATGTCGCAGACTATCTAACACGCCGACAGTCTGAGTCAGTCTATGCTCAAGCCAAAAAGTTCAGCAACCGAGCTCTGAAACAAGATTCAAAGAATTTTTATGTAGTAATCAATACGATTTCTCAGACTATGTTTTACACGAAATGATAGTTCTTTAAATGTTACAAGGGTATGCTTTTGAGGAAAAGTTATCAGACTTGGCAGTAAACTTTCATTACTGGAACCTTGCATGTGTTTTGAAAAATATGCCTATCTGAAATAAACTAGCAAAACTATCTGGCTCTGGTAGCATGCTGATGGGTACAGTCATGTTGGTTGATCTCCGCATCAGCAGGTCTCCCGTATAATTATTTTGACAGTTTCGCAGCGTGCAGGATGATGCAGGTCGATAGATCACCACTATAAAATATGCTTGAAAGGATCCTGGGTCGATGATTGACTATGGTCTGAACTTATGTCCAATTTTGGAGAACCATATCAGCATCCCTACTCACACACAGAGACATACAAGCATACTTACCTTAAATACATAAGACAAGCAAGCCAAAGCATGAAATAAATAAAGTTTAAAAAGTAAAAATCAATCAAACCAGACAAACCCTGCAGAAACTGTACATTTACAAACTCAGTAATAAAGTAAGTTTATACATAGATCTATTGACATGGAGACCTATATTGCTGTGCAGATCTACTAATGCGTGGATCTACCAAACAATCCAGTCAGTGTGCTACGCAAATGCAACGATGGGTTCATTATAATCTGGCCTGAGTATAAATTGAACAGTTCGAATGATGAATTAAAGAAAACAGCTGCGTTTGAAGGCAGAGTAGCTGTCTCTATAAGAAAAATTGTAAATGAAATGAGGCAGGAACAGTAAACAATAAACAGTAAACAAGTGGGGTAACTTTTGCTCCCATAAGAAGCAGGCAATACAAATATATCTGCCTTCAAAAGGCATTACGATGGTTCCCTTATGCAGCTAGTGAAGAGTTTTTCATATCTGTAATATATTTTCTTAATTTCATGTTCCCAGTTTCTCCCTCTTCAACTCCCCCCCCCTCCCCCCCCTCCCCCCTCCCCCACCCTCCTTAAGTCCAAATCTTTGACAAGTCATTACTATGAAGACAGTTCAGTTGTTGGCCTGCGCTTGTTTTCCCCCACTATTAGATTGTTCGTCCTTTTATTTGTCTGACTTTATTCAAGTTTAAAAGGCTGTGCCAGTCTTGAATAAAGTTACTCTGTGTTAGGTTTTCTTATGGGAGCAAAAGTTACCCCACTTGTTTACTGTCTCTATAAGGGTTGATGATAATTTAATATACCCAAGCAAACAAGTTAAGTTTCTCGGTGTAATCTTCCACAATAAACTTTTTTGGAGTAAACATATCATCCGTTTGATGGAACACGACCTTCCGAAATGCTTGATTTGTGTGCGGATCTCGGAATCGTCTCTGCACCTGTCGTTCTTCCCGTGTCAAAACCAGCGACAATTTTGTCTATAGCTTGCTCCAGACTTGTGTCGATGTCCGACGGGTGGATTTCTGGGCCCTGCTGTTACACTTCGACAGATCGGAATGCAAACAAAGAAGCGTATCCTGAATATGCGACGTGTCATCATCATCTCGAGTCGGCTTGATGTGTTCCTCATGTGCTGTGTACTGTGTTAATCCAAGTAGTAATAAACTTGCGTTCTCCGGTTCAGCACAGGATCCGCCATTGTTGTTGACACTGTGTGTACGAGTGCTCGAGTATGAGTGTGTGTGTGTGCGTGCGCGCGCGCGCGCGCGCGCGTGTGTGTGCGTGCGGGTGTGTGTGCGCGTGTGTGTGTATGTCTCTGTGTGTGAGTGTGTAAGTTTGAGTGTATGTGAGGGTATGGGTGTGTTCGTATTGAGATTTGTGTATTTATGTATGTGCGTGCTTCTGCTTGTGGGTTCAGTCTATTTAGGATTACTTTCAGCATAACTTTGCTTGGGTGGCTGATGAGGCTAATCGTGCGATAATTTTGGCATTGCTGTAGGTTGCCTTTCTTTGGTAGCGTGATGATAAGTGACTGCGTCAGGGAGTAGGCCATTCCCCGGTTTCCCAGATTCTGTTGCATATTGCAAGTAACATGTCCACCATTGGATCACCTCCTGCCTTAATCAATTCTGCCGGTATGTTGTCAACACCGGGCGATTTTCCTGCTTTCATTGATGATAAGGCTCTAATGATTTCATCACGTGTTATATTATCCTTGCTGTTATTTGTTGGTTCCGGTGCGACAAGGATTGATGAATTTCCCCAGCGTTGTGCGAGTAAAGCTCAGAACAGTATTCTGTCCATCGTTGTAGTATCTTTTCATCATCGTTGAGACATTTACCGTTTTTGTCATGGATCGTTGTTATCTTGGCTTGTTTCTTTCCCGTTAGGTCCTTGACAATTTTATAGGCTGCTTTGCTGTTGTTGTTTTTCAAATTATTATCAATCTCTTGGCATTGGTTGTCAATCCAAGTTTCCATTGCTGCCTTCATCTCAGTTTTAACCTTCTTGTTAACATCATTGTACTCTCAGGCGGGGTTCAGGCCAGGACGAAGTACCATAGAACAAATATTCAACCTAAGAATACTGTGTGAGAAGTACAACCAAAACCAACAACATCTGTACCACGTATTCATAGACTTCAAGAAGGCCTTCGACCGAGTGTGGCATGAAGCATTATGGGCAACAATGAAACTCTCCAACATCAATGCCAACCTCATTGGAACTATTGAAAGCCTCTACAATAAAGCCACCAGCGCCGTTTTCTTCGGTAACAACATAGGCGAGTGGTTCCGAACTACCGTTGGGGTGCGACAGGGCTGTCTACTCTCCCCCACACTTTTCAATGTCTTCCTTGAGAGAATTATGACCGATGCGCTAGAAGACCATGAAGGAACTGTAACCATTGGAGGGAGAATCATCACCAACCTCCGTTTTGCCGACGACATAGATGGACTAGCTGGAAACGAACAAGAGCTAGTGCACCTGATCAACAGACTCAACACAACACCTCTGCTGATTATGGCATGGAAATAAGTGCGGAAAAGACAAAGGTCATGACTAAACAACCCAATCGGCTTTACCAAGACATAACCATCAACAGCAAAAAGCTTGAACCAGTCAACACATTTAAGTACTTGGGGGCAACAATCTCAGATGAAGGATCAAGACCTGAAATCATCTCAGAGTCGCTCAGACCACAGCTACGCTATCTAAGCTAACGCCTCTTTGGAGAAATAAAAACATCTCCATCAGCTCAAAGATTAGACTGATGCGATCCTTAGTCATGGCGATATTCTTATATGCTTGTGAGTCATGGACGTTGAAATCAGACCTTGAGAAAAAGATCCAAACAATGGAAATGAGGTGCTTCAGACGACTCCTTGGCATCTCATACAGAGATCACATCAGCAATGTGGAAGTTAAAAAGCGCATCGTGAATGAAATTGGTCCATATGTCGATCTCCTAACCTCAGTAAAAAGACGCAAACTGAAATGGTATGGACACATCACACGATCAACAGGCCTTGCCAAGACAATCATGCAGGGCACAGTACCAGGAACAAAGGCGAAGAGGTCGACAAAGGAAAAGATGGGAGGATAACATCACGGAATGGACAGGCCTGCGGCTGAGAGACACATTGCGGAGGGCGGAGAACAGAGAGGAATGGAGTAGGATGGTTGTCACTGCTTCAGGGGTGCCCTACGGACCGACGTCTAAGGGACCAAGTCAAGTCAAGTCAAGTCAAGTAGTG
>CM031611.1:2007196-2009696 GCA_018398815.1 Conus ventricosus
GAATGAAACATTACAGAACGACACTGATTAAACATGACCAAGATTCTAGCCAAATCCAAAAAAATCTACCATTGGCTACATTTTACACTTGACATCGAAACTACGCCAGATAATAATTAATCAATCAATAATTAAATAACCAAATAATTTCCCTAAAAATGAAGCTCTGAGTTCGATTGGGTGTTTTTTCTGGGTCCAGGTAATCTTAGGCATATGTACTGCTCAAGGAACAGCTGCTTGATATGTGATTTAAAGCAACAGCATTATCACTTGGAAGGAAAACCATCTAAAAGAGCTGTTTAGCTGCATGACTATCTTCACACACACACACACACACACACACACACACACACACACACACACACACACACACACACACACATTGCAATTATAAAAGCCGCTTTACACGCTAGCACATGCCCATACGCGCAATTTAACATGGCCAGAGTGATCTGACCTTTCACTCACAGGCTTTATTTGCGAAACATGAATTTGCAGCCAAGTCATTACTATAAACGACTGAAGAATTGTTAACCTGCACTTGTTTTCCCCACTACTTAATTGTTCAGCATTCTATTGTTTGGTCAATCAGTGGGAGATTGCATCTCTTAGGAGATCCAAGTAAAGGTTGTTCTGTACAATTCTTAGCCACTCACAATGCTTGGGTTATTGAACAGCAGAGCTGACTCTCAGACTGTTCCATATCTTTTTATCTCCCTTGCATCCTTGAATGGATCCTCAAGCATAAGCTCAAAGATTGTCCCCTATATTTTATATTGTTTGAATAATGCTTTTAGTTTTTCAGCAACTTTTTTCATCTCACACTTGTGTTTAGTTCCATTTACTACCCTTCGCTGGCTGCTTTGAGGGAGCTGTTGGATTCTGTTTTGAACCCTTGGTGGTGAGAACACCACAGAATTATGGACTGTGGTGTGTCTCTATTTGACACCAAGAGCACTGACACAATCAGTCGTGTCTACCTGATGAGTCCGATCCAGCGGACGAAAGGCCAAGGAGCAGGCAATAGAAATAAATGTGCTTTCAAGAGGGATTACGATGATTTCCTCAGGCAGCTAGTGAAGGGCTTCTCATATCATATTCCACCCATTTTCTTCACCTTCAAACTTTTTTTTTTAATGTTCAAATCTTTGCCAGGTCATTACTATAACTACTGAAGAATTGTTAACCTGCACTTGTTTTCCCCCACTACTTAATTGTTCATCAGACTTTATTTTTCTTGTGAGGTTTATGGTTGTGAAATACGATGAACCAACCAAGTTTCCTTTAGATCCGTTTTATAAATCCCAAGAAACAGCTGGGAAGAAAAATTAACGTGGCCATTGCTACCTTGATCTTTGAGTCACAACACACCCCCCCCCCCCCCCCCCCCCCGTTTTTTTTAAAAAAATCTTTGTGTAAAGGTGATAATTGTGGATAGCAACTAACCCACCAACTTTCGTTGAGATCTGTCCAATAGTTCCGAAAAATCCCCGAGAAACAGCTACGAAGGAAAATTAACGTGACCAGTGACTTTCACCTTTGACCATAGACCTGATCTTTCTTGTGAGCGTGACGAATGTGAAACATGTACAAGCAATCCATCAAGTTAATTCAAGATCCATCCAGCAGTTTACGAAAAACAGCTTCTTTTTTTTTGCGTACTGTCATACAAAACTGTGACAGACAAACGGAGCTGAAAACTTACCAGAGTTTGCAAACTGCAACAAAATTGACACAGGAGTCATTTTTCTACGGGAGTCAATATTCTCCGTAACCATGGGAGTCAATATTCTACAGAAGGAGTCAATATTCTCCGTAGAATATTGACTCCAAAACCTGTAGAAAACTGAACGGTTCATTTTTCTCCGGAGAAAAAAGAACCGGGGAGTCAATTTTCTACGGAGTCAATATTCTCCGTAACACCGGCCGTGACCTTTGCTGATCTCTCGTTAGCCATTGAGTGATTGACCCAGATTCCCTAATAATCTGTTCTTTGAACGCATGCGTCACAATACGTACGTGTATATTTAGCAGCAATATGTAGAACACATAGAATTAGTGCTAAAATAATGTCGCTCTACACGAAACTGGTCAGCATTCACTATTGTTCACCTCAATTGCTTGCTCTTTGCTTATTTTATTCTCTTCCTCTGCTGTATAGTCTTCTATTTATGATAGCTGTGAAGATTTTACTTAAGATGCATTATAGGGAATACCTCTATAATTTCCTGGGATTTGTTTATCACCTTTTTTTAAAAAGAGGCACTATAACAGCTTTTATCCATTCTATAGGAAAATAACTATCCTGGAATATCGTATTAAATAATTTTATTAAGAATGGAGTTATGTGTTGTTCTGTGGTCTTGAAAAATTCAGGTGGTATTCCATCTAGTCCAGGTGCTTTACCTTGTTTCAATTTCTTTATTGCTAGACTTATTTCATTATTAGTTATCTCTTCATCAAATTCTTGTATATGGATTTCCTCTTCTTCTTCCTCAAT
>CM031611.1:2014696-2029696 GCA_018398815.1 Conus ventricosus
TGTGTGTGTGTGTGTGTGTGTATGCGCGCGCGCGCGCACGTGCGTGCGTGTGTGTGTGTGTGTGTGTGTGTGTGTGTGTGTGTGTGTGTGTGTGT
Organism: Conus ventricosus; assembly: GCA_018398815.1. NCBI lineage: Eukaryota > Metazoa > Mollusca > Gastropoda > Neogastropoda > Conidae > Conus > Conus ventricosus. Next base: position 2,014,792 of record CM031611.1, read on the forward strand.
GTGTGTGTGTGTGTGTGTGTGTGTGTGTGTATGCGCGCGCGCACGTGCGTGCGTGTGTGTGTGTGTGTGTGTGTGTGTGTGTGTGTGTGTGTGTGTGTGTGTGTGTGTGTGTGTCTGTGTCTGTTTGTCTGTCGTTGTGTTGTGTGCGTGCGTGTGTTTGTGTGGTGTGGTGTGTGTTGTGTGTGTGTGTGTGTGTGTGTGTGTGTTGTGTGTGAGTGTGCATGCGTGCGTGCGTGCGTGCGTGCATGCGTGCGTGTGCGTGTGTTCGTGTGTATGTGTGTGCGTGTGTATGTATGTATGTGTGTGTGTGTGTGTGTGTGTGTGTGTGTGTGTGTGTGTGTGTGTGTTAGTGTGTGTGTGTGTGTGTGTGTGTTCCTGCTTTAATATCCGTTCTCTCTAGAAGTGCAGAACGAAAAGGGGGGAACGGAACCCTCGCCGAATGAACATCCCCTCTTTGGAGAAGGCCACGCCTTGATGTGAATACTCCTGTCCTTGGACTTGCGTTCTTCTGAAAGTGGCCGGCATACAGCGGTACTCCGGAACAAATTCCTCGGCTGTGTCCCGTCCCTGCTAGTAGGTGACTTTCAGCCCAAGTTTTTAACATGCTATTTTATTCAGCTTTTTTTTCCAAATGTATGATCCGATTGTGTCAGTCTATCTGTTTATCAGCATCAGCCCAAACGAGCTTTTATTTTTTGGTTTCTTTACATTAATTAACCTGGATACTCGGATGTTAATTGGATAATGCCCACATGCCGAAAAAGATTCTTCTTCACAAATCATAGAATTTCATCTTTTCATTAAAATTCTTTGTTGTTGTGGTATTCCAAGACAGGACCAACGTCCGGGCCGCAATCCACGTAACATGTGCTGCGGAATGTTTCATTGAGTTTTTAAGTATTAACTAATCATCTCTGTTCAATTTCTATGTGCATGATCATACTCATTTTTTCCAGTGCGCTTCATCTAAATAATGGCGTAAGTTTATCATTTATTCATGTTTACTGAATAATTCAATTATTTATATACAGTGTATTTCAACCATTATTTGTAAAGATCGGTGTCAGTTTGAATGTGTCATTCAAGTCAAAACTGAGGTATACCATGAGGTTTTTTTTTTACAGCTCTCTCTCTCTCTCTCTCTCTCTCTCTCTCTCTCTCTCTCTCTCTCTCTCTCTCTCTCTCTCTCTCTCTCTCTTGCATTTTATTAAATATTTATCGTGCTTGTTTTTTGTCCCTTATTTGTTTTTCCTGTCTCTCTTTTTGTAGCTTTCTTGTTGCTTGTTGTCGTTTATCTATGTCTACGATTATCCCTTTTCCCCTCCGCTTGTCGTTCTTTCGTTCCTTTCCAGTGATTTCAATCTCTTGATATCCATGTCTCCTCCTGCCTTTGTGTAGTATGCACGGACATGTACACAGATGAAAACTCCCAGTCTTTTTCTTCCCATGCGTTTTCCTCCTTTCAATTCTTATTTTTCTCTTATCATATTATTTTGATCTTTTACATTACTTTTGTAATCATTATGATGTCGAGCTCACTTCTTCACTTCAGAGCCATCGACCCAACCTGGTTGCCATATCCATGACCTAGCAGATAGGGGTCAACACCCCCTACCGCGAGGTGAGGACGGATAGTCTGGCTAGCTGTGTGCAGGTAAGAAACCTAAATTAAGAGTAAAAAAAAAATGCCTGAAATTAAGACCAAAAGAGAAAAGTCGTTTTGCACTTTTTGTTGTCGATGAAAGGGCAAGAACAGAGCAGTAGCTCATCAATATTTACTGGATTATACTTGTAGAAAAGATCTTTGTTTACAAAGGCATAATAGGCCAAACATATACTCAAAATAGCTGTCTTTCAAAGACAGGCGAAGCTGTATTTGATATGGAACTCATTTGAAAGAAGAACCGGTAACTGAATGCTTGTTTTGTTAACTGGACAAAATAGCGGAGTGTATTTGAGAGACATTGTGTTGCAGTGACAATTTTTTCAGTAATTCATCAAATTGTTGATTATGCTGCCAGTTGATGCTGACATTTATGTCGTTTTGTTTCTTTCTTGTTTCCTTTGGATTTAATTCGCTATTTTACTTTATTTGGTTAATTTCGTAACGTGAGTGTCTATGTAAATAAGTGACTGAGTCTCTTTATCGGCCACGAAAGCTAACTGAATTAATCGAAATACAGTGTAAATTGCACAAGTCACAGCCAGCGTATAAGAATTCACATCACTAATACTGTGTAAATTGCACAGATTACAGCTAGTTTATGAGAATTCACATCACTAATGCAGTGTAAACTGCACAGGTTATAGCTAGCGTATGAGAACTCACATCACTAATACAGTGTACATTGCACAAGTTACAGCTAGCTTATGAGAATTCACATCACTAATACAGTGTACATTGCACAAGTTACAGTTAGCTTATGAGAATTCACATCACTAATACAGTGTATATTGCACAGGTTACAGCTAGGTTATAAGAATTCACATCACTAATACAGTGTATATTGCACACGTTACAGCTAGCTTATGAGAATTCACATCACTAATACATTGTATATTGCACAGGTTACAGCTAGCTTATGAGAATTCACATCACTACTACAGTGTATATTGCACACGTTACAGCTAGCTTATGATAATTCACATCACTAATACAGTGTATATTGCACAGGTTACAGCTAGGTTATGAGAATTCACATCACTAATACAGTGTATATTGCACACGTTACAGCTAGCTTATGAGAATTCACATCACTAATACAGTGTATATTGCACACGTTACAGCTAGCTTATGAGAATTCACATCACTAATACAGTGTATATTGCACAGGTTACAGCTAGGTTATGAGAATTCACATCACTAATACAGTGTATATTGCACATGTTACAGCTAGGTTATGAGAATTCACATCACTAATACAGTGTATATTGCACACGTTACCGCTAGCTTATGAGAATTCACACCACTAATACAGTGTACATTGCACAGGTTACAGCTAGCTTATGAGAATTCACATCACTAATACAGTGTATACTGCACACGTTACAGCTAGCTTATGAGAATTCACATCACTAATACAGTGTACATTGCACAAGTTGCAGCTAGCTTATGAGAACTCACATCACTAATACAGTGTACATTGCACAGGTTACAGCTAGCTTATGAGAATTCACATCACTAATACAGTGTATACTGCACACGTTACAGCTAGATTATGAGAATTCACATCACTAATACAGTGCACATTACACACGTTGCAGCTAGCTTATGAGAATTCACATTACTAATACAGTGTACATTGCACACGTTACAGCTAGCTTATGAGAATTCACATCACTAATACAGTGTGCATTGCACAGGTTACAGCTAGCTTATGAGAATTCACATCACTAATACAGTGTATTTTGCACACGTTACAGCTAGCTTATGAGAATTCACATAACTAATACAGTGTACATTGCACAAGTTACAGTTAGCTTATGAGAATTCACATCACTAATACAGTGTATATTGCACACGTTACAGCTAGTTTATGAGAATTCACATCACTATTACAGTGTATATTGCACACGTTACAGCTAGCTTATGAGAATTCACATCACTAATACAGTGTATATTGCACAAGTTACAGCTAGCTTGTGAGAATTCACATCACTTATGAATGTAATAGAATTTCATGCACTCAATGCATTGTGTCACGTCTGTTTTTATCCCCTCCTTGTTAGCTTGATAATAAAAAAAATATAAATGTGTGAAAATGGAGTAGGGGACAGTTTGTCGGGTAGAAGGAATATAGGGTGAAAGGCGGAATGGGAAGGGTCGGAAAGGGTGATACAATATATTCTTTCTTTCTTTCAAAATTGAATATCCTGTTGTCACGAGGCCCATGACGATTGGCCCATCTTGGCTGGTGGAATTATTCATTTACTTATTGTTGTTGTTGTGGTCGTGTATCAGTCCCCTAATGTGGCTTGTGGTGTGTTTGCACCTTAATGTCGTTCAGCTCAGGTTAGGTTTACTTTCTCTCTCTCTCTCTCTCTAATTTCACTGTCCGTGCAATTCATCCTGCAGGTTCACAGGTGGCTGGTACCTTTCTCTTGAACTGGCTGTCTCTATCGGCCTCTCACCTGTCTTTTTACCTGCCGCACGTGCAGCATTCCTCTTAGCTTGAGGTATTCTCACTCTGTGACGTAGGGTGGCATGTTGGCTGCCATCGTTTAGGCAGGTTTTCACTTCACTCGAGCGGAAGATGTCCCTGGGAGCGCCCGCTCCGGTTCTGGTTCTATACCACGTCGTCGAAGGTACGGTCGGTACCTTCATTCCTGCAGTCGGCCTGTAGGGGAGGGACGTCACGTCATCTTTTCCGCATCTGCTCTGCTGGTCCTCTCGACTGGACAGAGGGCAGAGAGTCACTTGACCCGCCACTTTTGGGTCACCCACGGGTAGCTGGTAAGCATCAGTTTCGTGTTTTTTTTTTTTTTGTTGTTGTTGTTAGCCGGCTAATTCTTCTCTTTTGCGCAATTTCCTTTTGTTTTCAAAATTGTGACCTGTTTTCACAAAATGAGTCTTAAGGTGAAATTAACAGATTTTAGGATATTGTAATTTTCAAAATGTCCAGATTATTACCTTTCTTTTCATATGAAATTTATCATTCTACTCCTAAAAATAAGGACGTTATGGGTGTTTGAAGTGTGTAACATAGCAAACGGCCATTTTGAGAAAATCAAGTTTGAAAATTGTCACCACTTCAGTGAAGTTTTACCTTAGCAACAGGTATTTCTACTTCACCAATCTTTACCAAATTTTGTACCATGATAAACCACATCATGCCACAATAGCACACAAAAATTGGTGTGAAAATATGTTGTAGTTGTCTTGTTATCTAAGTTTTTATATAGCCTTTTTTCTGACACAAAAAGCAAGCCGTGTTAGAAAAATAAATTTTATTAAATTTAATCTGTACACACCCATGTCCATTCGCCTTACATGAGCGTGTCTGTGCTCTTTGTAGCATAGCTGGCACGCCGTTGTCGACATCCATATTACACTCTGCACCTTCTCTTACTTCTTGTACGTGGACGAGGGGTTTGTCAACTTCATCTTGTGTTGGGTCAAGCTCCACGGAATCGACCGGCGAAGTTTCGCAGTCATCGTCACTGTCAAGCGTGTCTTCATCTTCATAATCACTTGCAGCGAAATATTCGGTCACCACTTTGCCCAATTCATCTTGATCTACTGCTGGTAGAGTTGAAGACTGACCAGCACTGAGCAAAAAAGACAGTCTTTCTTTGCAAATCGTGGTTTTCGAAGCCATGCTGTTCGCGGTGAAAGGCGTAAACAAAGATCGGTCAGCCAACCCCTAAGCGCGATGTCCCTGCGGTTACCATGAAAGGTTCGTAACGCGATCCCTCATTGGTCTATCGGCTCGACCTACTTCGCTTTTTGTTTATGCCAAAGATTTCGAAACAGTGTTTCGGATTGGCTGATTTTCACGCAGTGATGTGTGACAAAGAAAGTAGAGTTCATGACCTTTCCAACGATGTACAACATGCTGGGGCCCTTTCGAGGGTGCTCTACACGAATGTTGATCAAAATCATGTCTGCTTTTAGCGTTTACCAAGGATCATCGCTATGGGTTTATCGGCTTAAAACGCATTTTAAATACATTTTCCGATTGAATTATAAAGTGCCGATTACACGTATGTGTAGTTTAAAGATTAAACATTCCATTTTTGATTAAAAGTAAAAATTGACAAATTCGACCTATCACACCTTTTCCGGGCCCCTACGCTTTTCGCTGCCTGCGAGTTCAGACTCATTTCGTGAAAACGGGTCACAATTATAAAAGAAATATTGTTTGAGACCACGTTTTCTGGTTTATTCAACTTTTAACCTCGCCATTTATATCCAAAATTCTTTCTCCTTTTAATGCATCTGTGATGCGGTAGTCGGTGGGGATGGAGGAGAACCTGGTGATTTAGGGTTGGGACTTGCTTGGTCTCGCTCGTCCTCCCCTGTCACAATCGCCGGTCTCTTATTCTTCGGCCACCGTCTGTTTGTGTTTGCAAGAGGAACGAGTGTTTTGTGTTTGCGAGCGTGCGTACGCGTGATTAGTCATTTGGATGCGTGGTTGGAGAATTGTTATTTTTGAAATGTTACTATAAAATGTGGGGATAATCGTGCCATTGAATTATGATTATTTGCAATTGTGGTGGCAGTTATAAAGCAATGGTTGCTGTATTAGTTCAGTTCCTAAGAAAGGAAAATGTTGAACGTGAGTGAGGGAAGGATGGAGATATAAATTGCTATTCGTTTGTTTAGCCTGTTAATGTAATCTCTTACCTGCTTCGTGTGAGGAGACCTTTAGCGAACATTCCACATTTGGTTTGTTTACTGTGTTATGCTCAGGTCTGTGTTGAGCTGGTGTTACTAATGTATTCAGCAAACACCTCCTCTGGTTTAAACGAATTTATTCCAGAAGTACACACAAAAGCAGCAACAACATATAAGACGAGTACAACAAGCAAAATGCTTATACACGGTACTCACTGAATATAAAAACAATGGATTGGCTGCAAAAAACTGAAGATGAACGTTTGCATTCAAGAAATAATCTGAAAACAAATAATAACCTGAAACAAGTTTTTAGGGAGGGAAGAGCAGAGCAAGGAAAAGGAAAATCCAACACCGAGGCAAAACAATCAGTTAGAACAAACTATCTGTGCCAGGGCAGGCAGTAGGCCAAAGGCCTCTTTTAAGACTGTAATATATTTGAGACTTTAAGTCACAAAGTAGGTAAGCTCATTGGAAGCAGACTATACACTAGTGTAGCAGATGAGGGGGAAAGAATGCTGAACATATGGTGAAAAAGTCACATCATTAATGAGATGAAGGAAATTTATTACCGGATAAATCTGTTAGACATGCGAATAAAATCACCAATTGTAATTAATATTGCAGAGTTTTCAGCGCAGGTTTTGTCTTGGTCACCACATAACAAAATTCTGGCATCTGCTTTTATGTCAGTAGGTAGTAACGCTATTGTCTGAGTTCGAGCTAACTGGAAGAGTGGGCAGTGCAACAAAAAGTGATTAGCGTCTTCAACAGGATAACCACAGTTACATGCTGCACTGTTTGACAGGTGTCGTTTAAATAAGTCACTGTTCAAGTCACTCATTTCCAGTCTCAGTTTGCAAATTATTATTTCTGATTGTCTGTCTTGCAAATAATAATAAGAAGGAACAACTGTATCTGTATTACTAAGGTAACGCTTAACAAAACTAAGAGAATCAGACTGCTTAATGTTATCAGGAAGACTGTTCCAAAGAACAGTAGTGGAAGGAAAAAATGATAATTTATACAGTTCCAATCTGCACCTTGGTACTTGTCTTTCCTGGGGATTTCGTCTGTGATAAGGATTGATTGAAGCAACTAGAGGAGGAAGACGTTCAACTAAATACAATGGCACTGTGCCATTAACAATTTTGAAATACAATATGAGTTTATGACGACGACGTCTTTCTTTAAGGGACGTTAGTCCTGATTCATTATATAGTTTATGATGATTAGTACCACGAACTGAACCAGTGATTGTCCTAATAGCATCCAAATTGAGGTTTTCAAGATCTTCGCTTTGTTTATTCGTACAGTTGTCCCAAATAACATCTGAGAAGTCAAAATGAGGTAGAATAAATGATTTATACATAGTAAGAAGAGATTTACGACTCAGTCTGTACTTGTATGACCGGAGACATGCAATAAGGACACGGCACTTGGATAAAATAGATTTAATATGGAGGTCCCATTTACAGTTGCTTTGAATCATTACACCTAGATGCTTATGGGAGTCTGATTCCTGTAATATCACATCACTAAATTTCAAGGGCTGTGTTTGGGGTACTGTGTGATTGGAAATGGTTAATAATTTAGTTTTGGATTGGTTGAATTCTACTTTCCAAGCAGAAGCCCATTTTCTTATCTTGTCAAGATCTGAGTTTAAAATTTCTGTCCTTAGTTGGGTGTTATCTAACGCCAGATATATGCTAGTATCATCTGCAAATAATTTGATCATCGATTCAATATCATGTGCAATGTCATTTATGTAGACAAGGAATAGAAGTGGTCCAAGAACAGAACCTTGCGGAACACCTGCTGATATTGGATACCTCCTCTCGCCCACCATGCGAGTGGCTGTTAGGATTAAGCAGCAAATTTCAGACCGTACTGACTGCGGGGTTCTAGTACCCTTCTTTCCTTCCAGTTCCTTCCGTTTTCTCTCCTCCCGGGGGCTTCCACGAAGCTTGCGCCGTTGAGGCCGCGTAGTGTGAGGAGCACGTGGACCTTGCTGGATGGTCCTAACCCCTGTCCGGGACCTTCAGCGACAACGCCTCATCCCACGGGATGCGTTCTCCGCTGTCCTCGGACTTCCTACAGCCCATGTGACCAGTATGGTTAGCTCTGTGTCGTGCAATTTGGGTGTTGTGTGTGTGTCAAGGGTGTCGGCCTTGAAAGACTCTGTTTAAGAACAGACCCGGTTTGGGCACCTGATTTGACACGGTACTCTCAGAGGACTTTGGAGAGACAGGGGTGAGGGGGAACCACGTGAAGCACAAAAGGAACGTGTGTTGGAAACGCGTATTTATGATTATGGTTATGTTGTGTGCGGTGAAATGCTTGTTTGTGACTATGTGAATGTTGTGTGTGTTGAAATGCTTAATTGTGATTGTGCATGTTGTGTATGTTGGAATGCTTATTTGTGCCTATGTGTGTGTTGGTGTGAATAAATGGTGTATTGTATTGTAATCTTTCTTGTGTGGTCTCTTGCGGGGCGTGTGAGGTCAGTCACTCCCTTCACTCCCATCTAGACCGATCCTGTCAGGGCAGACCTCCAGGGGTCGGTCGTGACACCTGTTCATGATTGAATGCGTAGGAATCGTGCAATGAGAAAATGTTGAGTGTTATGCTCCTCTGTCAATCATTTGTAATTGCCATGTTCAGAAATGAATCAAATTATAAACATGCTTTTTATGTACTTGTAGTCGAAGAAAAAAAATGCAGGCTAGCAATTCCTCTGTCATTACAATAATGACTTGGCAAAACTGAAAAATGAAACAGGAAAAAATGTCAGGAAGACAGAAAATGAGAATGAGCATTCTGGGAAACAGATTTTAAATATAAACCCCTTCTCTAGTATCATACGGCAACCATTGTCATCCACCTTGAAGACAGAACCATTCTTGATGATAACAAAATGTGTAAATGTGTGAAAACGAAGTCGGAGGACAGTTTGTCAGGTGGAAGGAATATAGGGTGAAAGGAGGAACTGGGGGGGGGGGGGGGGGGGGGGGGGGGGGTCGGAAACGGGGATACAGTATATTCTTTCTTTCTTTACCTAATTAGTTACTTATTTATCCATTTAGTTACTTATTAACTTATTTGCTAATCTGATTTTTATAAAAACGAATGCCCTGTTCATAATGGATGAGTAGGAATCGTGCGATGTGAATATGTTGATGTTTGTGCTCCCCGCTCCATCATTTGTAAAATAAAAAAAAACATGCACAAAACAAAGCTACACAGATGCCTGTCAGTATATGTACTCTTCGGCCTGTCAGTATATGTACTCTTCGGCCTGTCAGTATATGTACTCTTCGGCCTGTCAGTATATGTACTCTTCGGCCTGTCAGTATATGTACTCTTCGGCCTGTCAGTATAATGTACTCTTCGGCCTGTCAGTATATGTACTCTTCGGCCTGTCAGTATATGTACTCTTCGGCCTGTCAGTATATGTACTCTTCGGCCTGTCAGTATATGTACTCTTCGGCCTGTCAGTATATGTACTCTTCGGCCTGTCAGTATATGTACTCTTCGGCCTGTCAGTATATGTACTCTTTGGCCTGTCAGTATATGTACTCTTCGGCCTGTCAGTATATGTACTCTTCGGCCTGTCAGTATATGTACTCTTCGGCCTGTCAGTATATGTACTCTTCGGCGCGTTTGTTTTTTGTTTGCTTGTTTGTTTGTTTTTCAACGTCTGAAGAAGACTCATTTGTTGAAATCAATTTTTCTACCCCATCAAATTCAGCGTATCTGACTTGATGGTGCCTGCTCCGAGTCTCTTTGTCCGCTGATTCGGACTTGTCAAGGAGACACGGCTGATTGTGTCTGTGTTCCCTTGGCAGAAAACGGAAATATACTTCAATCTATAACTTGGTGGTGTTTTTCACCGCCAAAGGTTCCAGAACAGAAGCCAACAGCACCCCAAAGCAACTAATGATGGGTAGAAAAGGGTGTCGTAAAGAAATGCGTTGCTCTAAAACTAAAACCGATATGTAAACAGTATGAAATGTAGGGGGAAACCTTTGAGCCTCTCCTTGAGGATTCACTGAAGGATGAAAGGGAAGTCAAAAGGTATCAACAGTCAGAATGGTCTGCTCTGCTGTTTAGTAACCCAAGTATTGTCAGTCACGTAAGTGCTGACAGCGGCAACGACTTGTGCAGAAACCCTTTACCTGGATCTGTTAACAGTTGTAATCTCCCAGAAAATGACCAAACGATAATACATTGAGCAATGAAGCAGTGGGGGAAATGATGTGCAGGCTAACAGTTTCTCCCTCAGTACACTAATGACTTGGAAAGGATGAAAAAAAGAAAGAGGACAAAAAATGTATGCATAGCACGTATTGTGTTGGCCTAAGGGTTACAGGCCTGTCAAGCTTCTACTACTGATTTACGCACAGATAAACACGGAATCCCCTCTGGGAAACCGTTTTCTACTCGTCGGCGCACGTTTTCTCAACATTCTATCAGTTTATGAACCTGCCTACCTCCTGCTTCACTGTCATTTATATGAACATAAACCTTTTATCAGTTTATGCAATTGCCTACCTCCTTTTTTACGGTCATCTATGTGAGCATAAACCTTTTATCAGTTAATACACTTGCCTACCTCCTGTTTACGGTCATCTATGTGAGCATAAACCTTTTATCAGTTAATGCACTTGCCTACCTCCTGTTTTACGGTCATCTATGTGAGCATAGACCTTTTATCAGTTAATGCACTTGCCTACCTCCTGTTTTACGGTCATCTATGTGAGCATAAACCTGAACCTGCAAAGTTGTGGTAGGCATCAAAGCAATCACAGGACGTTGAGCCGGCAAGAATGGAGTTTGATAGCATCTGTTTCAGCATCTTCATTCTCAGGGATCATTAGCATCAAATCATTTCTCAAATGCTGTAATCCTTCATGCTCTGTTTCAATAGGCCTACAAAGAACAAAATGCACAAAGCAATACTACACAGAGGCCTGTCAGCATATGTGCTGTTCTGCGCGTTTTTCAACATCTGAAGAAGCCTCATTTCTTGAAAATCCACTAGTCTGTATCCGATCTTGCACTCAATGTGTGTTACCTTGCACCTGGCTTTGTATTCTTGTTTTGTGTTTTGGCCTTGTTTTAAACCTGTAGCTTGTTTCAGTCTCGTTTACATAGGAACATGGTTGTACTCCGGCATTTCAGTCTCGTTTACATAGGAACATGGTTGTACTCCGGCATTTCAGTCTCGTTTACATAGGAACATGGTTGTACTCCGGCATTTCAGTCTCGTTTACATAGGAACATGGTTGTACTCCGGCATTTCAGTCTCGTTTACATAGGAACATGGTTTGTACTCCGGCATTTCCACGCTCCAGTGTATGGATCTGTGTGTTTGAGTACCGATGTTTACGTATGTGTCACCGAGTATGTCGCACGGTGTGTTTGAGTACCGATGTTTACGTATGTGTCACGGAGTATGTCGCACGGTGTGTTTGAGTACCGATGTTTACGTATGTGTCACCGAGTATGTCGCACGGTTTGTGTTTGAGTACCGATGTTTACGTATGTGTCACGGAGTATGTCGCACGGTGTGTTTGAGTACCGATGTTTACGTATGTGTCACGGAGTATGTCGCACGGTGTGTTTGAGTACCGATGTTTACGTATGTGTCACCGAGTATGTCGCACGGTGTGTTTGAGTACCGATGTTTACGTATGTGTCACCGAGTATGTCGCACGCTTGCTTACCCACAAAACTTTAGTCGGAACAATGCCTTGTACCCTTACAGTAGACGCACCGGAAACCTGGTGTCGGTTTCAGACCAGAAAACCGCTTGCCTCAGGAATCAAGATAAGCGGCAGGCCGGCTGACCTTGACCCAATAGGTCACAACAGGTCATATAAATGACCTCAAAGCCTGACTTGTACTCACAGAACCCTCGCTGACCACAGAAACATGAGGTAAGCCTGTCCGTACTGGAAGGGTTCTTTGAAATCAGTTTTTCTGACCTCTGTCAAATTCAACCTATCTGACTTGCTGATATAATAGTGACTGGAATGTGTGTATCTGATATAATAGTGACTGGAATGTGTGTATCTGATATAATAGTGACTGGAATGTGTGTATCTGATATAATAGTGACTGGAATGTGTGTATCTGATATAATAGTGAGTGGAATGTGTGTATCTGATATAATAGTGACTGGAATGGTGTTATCTGATATAATAGTCACTGGAATGTGTGTATCTGATATAATAGTGACTGGAATGTGTGTATCTGGTTTTCGCTTTTGTTTGCTTGTTTCTTTCTTTCTTCGTCATACCTTTTTCTTTTGGATTCTGTGAGGAGCAGAAATAATATTTATAAATACATTATGTGTACTGGACGTATGCACTGTTTTCGTATAAAGGAGAAAAATAACACAAACAAGAATATGAGAAAGCCCGCTCAAGAGAGAGAGAGAGAGAGAGAGAGAGAGAGAGAGAGAGAGAGAGAGAGAAGAGAGAGGAGAGAGAGGAGAGAGAGAGAAGAGATAGAGAGAGAGAGAGAGAGAGAGAGAGAGAAGAGAGAGTGAGAGAGAGAGAGTGCACTGAACGTTTAAGATTTATAGAACATAATGTACGTATTGCACGGTACAATGTAACTTAACTTCCGAGGATTCAATACTTTGTGCGTAATGATTCAAGCACCCGACACACACAAACATGTGCTTTGGGACACACTTAACTTTGACACCGGTTGATATAGATGCTCTGCATTTAGTTAATAGTTCCATGATCTGGAAATAAAGATTCTCTCTCTCTCTCTCTCTCTCTCTCTCTCTCCTCTCTCTCTCTCTCTCTCTCTCCTCTCTCTCTCCTCTCTCTCTCGTTACCCTTAGGAACATGTTCAATGAAGACATGATCACTCCACCTCCTTGAGACCACAGACGATGATCCACACGTGTGGGTGGGCAGGAGGTTGTTGGCGGTGGCGCTGCTGGTGATGGTGATGGGGAGAGGGGGGCAGGCGACGGAGGGTCATGCACCAACCACTGGGACGGCGGCTCCAGATTAGCATGAGCGTCCCGTTCTGTGCTGACGTCACCAGCTGGAAGCTCCACCTGGTCTTTGACACAGACATCAACACTTTGGAGGTGGGGAGAGGAGCGAGAGAGAGAGAGAGAGAGAGAGAGAGAGAGAGAGAGAGAGAGGAGAGAGAGAGAGAGAGAGAGAGAGAGAGTGGAAGAATAAATGAATGAATGAATCAATGGAAGAATGAGTGAAAGAACAAATGAATGAATGAATGACTGGAAGAATGAATGAAATGAACAAATGAATGAATGAATGACTGGAAGAAGAATGAATGAATGAATGAATGAATGAATGAATGAATGAATGAATGACTGGAAGAATGAATGAATGAATGAATGAATGAATGAATGAATGAATGAATGACTGGAAGAATGAATGAAAATGAACAAATGAATGAATGAATGACTGGAAGAATGAATGAAAATAAATGAATGAATGAATGAACTTTTATGAGGAGAAATATAGGGAAAGTTGCAACCTTCTCTAAATCATACCCTATTTTAACAAAAAGAAAAACAAATGTAGACAAAACGATGTCAAACGTCAAATTAGGAGAGATGGAACTGCGAACGGAATGGGGATGAGCGAGACTGACGGGCCTTGGAGCATACAGGTATGTGTATACATTCTGCGCCTCAAAGTAGATACAGGTATGTGTATACATTCTTCTCCTCAAAGTAGATACATGTATGTGCATACATTCTGCGCCTCAAAGTATATACCTGTATGTGTATACATTCTGCGCCTCAGTGTAGATACAGGTACGTGTATACATTCTGCGTCTCAAAGTAGATATATGTATGTATATACATTCTGCGCCTCAAAGTAGATACATGTACGCGTGTACATTCTGCGCCTCAAAGTAGATACATGTATGTGTATACATTCTGCGCCTCAAAGCAGATACATGTACGTGTATACATTCTGCGCCTCAAAGTAGATACATGTATGTGTATACATTCTGCGCCTCAAAGCAGATACATGTATGTGTATACATTCTGCGCCTCAGAGTAGATACAGGTACGTGTATACATTCTGCGCCTCAAAGTAGATACATGTACGTGTATACATTCTGCTCCTCAAAGTAGATACAGGTACGTGTATACATTCTGCGCCTCAAAGTAGATACATGTACGTGTATACATTCTGCGCCTCAAAGTAGATACATGTACGTGTATACATTAGTACATGTACGTGTATACATTCTGCGCCTCAGAGTAGATACATGTACGTGTATACATTCTGCGCCTCAGAGTAGATACATGTACGTGTATACATTCTGCGCCTCAAAGTAGATACATGTATGTGTATACATTCTGCGCCTCAAAGTAGATACATGTACGTGTATACATTCTGCCCCTCAAAGTAGATACATGTACGCGTATACATTCTGCCCCTCAAAGTAGATACATGTACGTGTATACATTCTGCGCCTCAGAGTAGCAAAACTCACTAGTGCTTTTGGAAATGCAAAAAAGGTAAACGCGTTAAATTTTGAATTTTTTTTATTGGG
>CM031611.1:2032196-2112458 GCA_018398815.1 Conus ventricosus
GGAGAGAGAGAGAGAGAGGCGAGTCGCCAAATTTTGTACACTTCGCTGCGACTGGCGCCAGATAAAGCAGTCATTCATCTGCCGGCTTGCCCACAGATGTTGACCCTTCTCGTATCCCCTGTAATTGGCAGGCGGTGGCCACTCCAACAAAGACTACGCCGACGCCCTGCGCAAGTCCATCCTGTTCTACGATGCCCAGAGGTCCGGCAAACTTCCAGACAACAACCCCATCCCCTGGAGGAGCGACTCCGCTCTCAACGACTGCGTGGTGGGAGGCTGGTATGATGGTAAGTCAGGGACAGAAAGATGACAGGGATGTGTTAAGGAAAGGGGCAGGGAGATTATCATCATTGTTATGAATACTTATATAGTGCCTATCCTCGGCTACAGACCAAGCTCTAAGCGCTTTACAATCCACACTCTTTACACAACGAGCTGCTTACCTGGGTAGTGCCGACTGAAGAGCTGCCAGCTGGCGCTTCATTCAGTCGTTTCCGTATCATCCAGTCAGTATCGTTCAATATTGTTCACTCAATTTCCTTACTTCCTTCATTCTTTCCATTTCTCACGCAGGATGCATGCTATGTGTAACGTGTCATCCATACCAACGGCCAAACTGGCCTACTCTTCCGAAAGTTGCTGATGGGATTTTACGTGTGTGCAAGATGTTATGCGTGCGTTCACACACGGAACCTCGGTTTATAGTCTCATTCGAAGGACTGATTATACTACTACTACTACTACTACTACTACTACTACTGATCATACTTATAATAGTCATCATCATCATCATCATCATCATCATCATCATCATCATCATCACAAGAGGTAAGAGGTAAGACAATATGGAAGGAGGAGGGTGGCCGAGAGGAGGGATGGGGGTTCAGGTAAGAAGGGATCTATATGAGAAAGTGAGTTTGGTGAGGGGGGGGGGGAAGGGGGAGGGTGGAAATCTGGGATTCGTTTTAATAAATGAATTCTGATAAATATAGATAATTGAATTAATAGATCGTTGGGTGCACAAAATGTTCTCTCTCTCTCTCTCTCTCTCTCTCTCTCTCTCTCTCTCTCTCTCTCTCTCTCTCTCTCTCTCTCTCTCTCTCTCTCTCTCTCTCTGGGCAGTGTTACCACAAATTATCAAAGAGCTTAAGCTTTGTGAGTGAGCGTGATGGCTACTAATCAAGATGGCCCGACAATTGGGTAAAAAGTATATATTTCTAAAGGGTTTAGATTGTGAGAGCGCGAATTTGGTGTCGTAAGAGTATATAAAGCATTTTGCTGTGAAGCCTTCTTATTTCATGCTGCAGTTTGTGTTCATCGTCTATATGTATATTTCCCCGTAACTGATTCTTTTGTACTCCCTAAAAATGTGCAGGGGCCTAAATTCATTTAACTATGACTTATTTATTTATTCATTCATCTATATATTTATTTCTTCATCTATTTATTTATCGCATTTGATTATTCATTCATTCGTTCATTCATTCATCTATTTACTTGCATAAAATTATTCTTTCTCTCTCTCTCTCTCTCTCTCTCTCTCTCTCTCTCTCTCTCTCTCTCTCTCTCTCTCTCTCTCTCTCTCTCTCTTCGCCGCCCCGACCACCCCTCTCCCCCTCATACCCCAACCCCAACCATGGTACTCCCCTTCCTTCTGCTCCCAACCCAACAACCCGCATCGTCTGTCTCATCGTATTCCATCATTATCCCGCAGCCGGAGACCCGTGAAGTATGGCCTCCCATTCGGGTCAGCCGCGATGTTGCTGCTGTGGGGCATGAACGTCTTCAAGGACGGGTACCAGAAGGCCAACCAGATGGACCAGGCCTACGACATGATCAAGTGGGCCATCGACTACATGATGAACGCCTGGGATCCTGTCAAGAGAGAGCTGGTCGTTCAGGTCAGAGAGAGAGGAGGGGGGAGAGAGAGAGAGAGAGAGAGAGAGAGAGAGAGAGAGAGAGAGAGGAGAGAGAGGAGAGAGAGAGAGAGAGAGAGAGGGAGAGAGAGAGGGGTGAGAGGAGAGAGAGAGAGAGAGAGAGAGAGAGAGAGAGGAGAGAGAGAGAGAGAGAGAGAGAGAGAGAGAGAGAGAGAGGGAGGGGGGGCAGGAAGAGAGAGCGAGAGAACAAAATGTTATCATTGAGGGAAAGGTATAAGCACAAAGTCAGCGGCTTTTAATCATCCCGCCTCAGGCAAAGTAAAGATGTCTGCGAATATATAAAAGAAAACATCGCACATACATGGATATTAACGCATACATGACAATGAATACATGACAATTCATAATGAATGATATGTATATGGAGGAAACTTAGAAGGAGAGAGAGAGTGTGTAGAGAGAGAGAGAAGAGAGAGAGAGGAGAGAGAGAGAGAGAGGAGAGAGAGAGAGAGAGAGAGAGAGAGAGAGAGAGAGAACATTCAAGGCATAACAATGGCATGTTAAAAAAAAGCCTTCAAATGAACGCAACGAACACCAAAAGTCACGAACTTCAATCCGTTTATTCTTCAAGCAAGAAGATGAAGAAACAAACAGATAAGATAGGTATATAAACAACAGGAGATAATAAAGAAACAAACAAACAAGATAGATATATAAACAACAGGAGATAATAAAGAAACGAACAAACAAGATAGGTATATAAACAACAGGAGATAATAAAGAAACAAACAAACAAGATAGGTATATAAAAAAACAGGAGATAATAAGAAACAAACAAACAAGATAGGTATATAAACAACAGGAGATAATGAAGAAACAAACAGATAAGATAGGTATATAAACAACAGAAGATAATAAAGAAACAAACAGACAAGATAGGTATATAAACAACAGAAAGAACCACAAGCGTGGAGAAAACACGTCCTCAGTCACTATGAACATTACTAAACACGTCCTCAGTCACCATGAACATTCCTAAACAAGTCTTCATTTACTATGAACATTACTAAACACGTCCTGAGTCACTATGAACATTACTAAACACGTCCTCAGTCACCATGAACATTACTAAACAAGTCCTCAGTCACCATGAACATTACTAAACACGTCCTCAGTCACCATGAACATTACTAAACACGTCCTCAGTCACCATGAACATTACTAAACACGTCCTCAGTCACCATGAACATTACTAAACACGTACTCAGTCACCATGGACATTACTAAACACGTCGTCAGTCACCATGGACATTACTAAACACGTCCTCAGTCACCATGAACATTACTAAACACGTCCTCAGTCACTATGAACATTACTAAACAAGTCTTCATTTACTATGAACATTAGTAAACACGTCCTCAGTCACCATGAACATTACTAAACACGTCCTCAGTCACTATGAACATTACTAAACAAGTCTTCATTTACTATGAACATTACTAAACACGTCCTCAGTCGCCATGAACATTACTAAACAAGTCTTAAATTTACTATGAACATTACTAAACAAGTCTTCGTTTACTATGAACATTACTAAACACGTCCTCAGTCACTATGAACATTACTAAAAAACGTCCTCAGTCACCATGAACATTACTAAACACGTCCTCAGTCACAATGAACATTACTAAACACGTCTTCATTTACTATGAACATTACTAAACACGTCCTCGGTCACTATGAACATTACTAAACAAGGATTTGGTGACACGGAGAGGTGGAACGGGGAGGAGAAGGAGAAGGAGGAGGAGGAGGAGGAGGAGGAGGAGAAGGAGGAGGAGGAGGATGAGGAGAAGGAGGAGGAGAAGGAGCAGGAGGAGAAATGGTATTAGGGAAAAAAGGACGTAAAAGTATAGACATTAAGCTCTTCACTATCAGCACATAGACATTCTGAGTTCTGTGCTATGCACGGAACCAGTTTATCTACTTTTAAACCCAGGTGACTGAGGGGGAAAATGAAGCAAAATGTAAACAGAAAAAGGGTTCGTCACCGCCACAGATACAGACAACACAGTACAGTTTGTTTACGCCTGTGTAGCGTCGACTTTCGTCTCTGAGATGAGACTGCTCAGTGGAACAGACTGGTATCTGCAGTGCTGGCACGCCCCACACTGAAGACTGTCACACCACACTGTCACATCTGTCCACTTCACTTGTGACTGTTACACCACACTGTCACATCTGTCCACTTCACTTGTGACTGTCACACTACACTGTCACATCTGTCCACTTCACTTGTGCTTGTTCTTATCCAGCTCGAGTTGAACGCCACCCCAATTGACCAAAATCATCTTTTTTTCCATTCTCATTTTCATTCTCCTTCTCCTTCTCCTTGCCCTGGTCAGATCGGCGAAGGCAGCAGTGACCACTCGTTCTGGGGGCGTCCGGAGGACATGAAGATGAACCGCCCGTGCCACAAGGCCGTGCAGGGCCACAGCTGTTCCGACGTCGCCGGCGAGTGGGCCGGGGCCATGGCTGCCGCGTCCATCGTCTTCAGAGATAAAGGAGGTAAGGTGTTTATATGTATATATATATATATATATATATTATATATATGTTCTCTCTCTCTCTATGTCAAGACGGGATGTCCCGACTGTCCGAACCACAGGGAGAGTAGAGTCAGGCACTCGCACCACACTCACCGGAAAGCACAAGAACCCGGGACGTACACACAAATAATATTTATTACACAAAACAATCGCTTCACTCACGCTCACACTCTAAGTGGGGTTGGGATAAATACAAGAAGAGGGGAGACAGACAGAATAACAGAAAGTGGGGTAAAGAAGAAGACAGGATTACAAGAAGCTACCTGATCCTAGGGACAAAACAAATGAAAATAAACCCAAACACCCAGGGTTTGCCCAGCTAATCCCCTTTCCTAACCCGCTACTATAAGTGAAGTGAGGAAAGAAGAAAAGGAACAAAATAATAAATCACAGAAAACAGGGCCTTTAATCTCAGATAAAAGAATTAAAAAAAAAAACCCAAAGAAATCCCCTAACATCATTAAGTGAAAAGAAATGCACACGACATGAAACCCTCACGCTCACTGACACAACAGAGACGGGTCTATTATTATTTTCGGAGAGAACGGGGCCCCAAAAAGAAAGATCCAAAAGGGGCGGAGCGTCAAGTAGTCTTTACGCCGGCCTCAACGGTTCCGGGAAGTCCAACTGCTTTGAAGCGTGGTCACGAACGCAAAACTGGTCCAGTCACAAAAGTGGCCCCCAACACAGACAGGGGCCCACTCGAAGGGTGGCCGCGAACGAAGACTAGGTCACTGAAGGGTGGCCCCAAAGAAGACATGGTCACAGAAGAGGGGGGCCACACAGGCGGGTCACCTTAGAGTGACCGCAACTGAAGACAGGGTCACGAAGAGTGGCCACCAAGAAGACAGGGTCACTGAAAAGTGGCCACAATAAAGACAGGGTCACTGAAGAGTGCTGGCCTCCAATGAAGACTGGGCCCTTGAAGATGGCCCCCCGAGTGGGTTTCTGAAGAATGGCCCGCCAAGAAGACGGGTCCCGAGGAGGTTGCAACTGAAGGGGTCAGTCTTCCGGATCGCGGATCGCATGATCACGTTGCTGGATCCGTTCCAGATCCCTCAGAGGGTTTTCCAGTCGAAGGCAGAATGGATGGCACACGCCCAGTGTGCAAGCCAACGTGCACACAAACCAAAGAACGAAACAAAACAAGCCCTAAAGCCTCGATTAAAATCATGTTTCAGCCCGTTGATTGTACTGGTCAGTTTGTCAGTGGGAGGTAGTAACAGAGGTCAGTGGTCACGAAAAAGAAACCAAATCAAATAGCACTCCAACATGTCAAGTTGGAGATGAAAAGGTGGTAGAAAGGGAGAAAAAAAAAGTCAAAAGGTAGAATTACAGGAAGGGGAGAGAAATAGACAGAAACAAAGACCAAGTAAAGCCAAGCAAGTGATACATAAAACCTGGACGGTAAGTGGGAAAAAGAAAGAAAGAAAGGTGTTCACCAGGAAGGGAAAGTAAGTTGAAGGTGGAAAAGAGAAGGGAAATCAGTCTAACATAAGAGTAATGCCCGCATACATTACATATAATAACCGACATAACATTTCAACTCTAGACTGTCCTTTTTCCGCCTTTGTCTTATCCTCTCACTTTTGAGATGAGGGGTTGGCCATAACTTTCCCTTAGCTTACCTCAGTAAACTTTGCAAATTATAACTTTTTGAAATTCAGAAATATTACAGCATAAATTGCAACATTGCTCCCTGCAAAATTGTGGCTTAAAAAAAACATTCTTTCAACTCCCTTTATGAATTTACTATAAAACGGAAGAGAGAAAAATATAGCGAACAAGAAACATAGGAAGGGCAACAAAAGAAAATATTAAGACTTGACGGCCACACCCTTCACGCTCGACGTGACGACACAGGCAACACGGGAAGGGGAAAGCGAGCGATAGCCAGAAGATCGCATGGGAAAAAATTAAGAAAATAGCTATATAAAAAAAACAACTCTGCAAACCTCAAAACCGTTTGACGAACAATTCCCCCCATTGTTTGTTGTGACCCGAAGCTAGTGGCGAATAAACCCGAGTACAAAAAAGATAGAAATGTTCTCTACCAACGAGAGTTTGAAATAATTTGGAAGAAAAGTAAAATTTGAAACAAAGAATTCTATCACTGGGCGACGAGAAACGCGCGACTCAACGTTTTTAATTAGGGAGTAATAAAACTTCCCCAACAAGCTTGGTATGGAGAGCCTAGTGGGAACGCCCAACCAACGAAGGGATGGCGTCCCGCCCCAGGAAGCCCAAGTCCCACAGTGAAGGGGAACTATCAGCACCAAAGCTGTCCCACTGAAAGTTCGGGCCCAGAGGAGAGAGGGGCTCCCCCGACGGGTAGCAGGTCTGACTTTGCAAGTGCCGCTCAAACCCGGTTTCAAGCCGCTGGCACACCTCCCGTAACTAAGTTTATAGCCGGGCCCCCACGTGAACTGCCTGAATCTCTCAGACCATGGCTGAGGCCCAAAACCACGGCAAGGGGAAGGAAGGAGGTTGAACAAGCTATACTACTAGGGAAAAAAACGAAAAATCTCGGGCTAAAAGAAAACGCCACACTACATAAAATAAAAAAACAAGTTATTTGAGGATGGGGAAAGGAGGAGGTAAAAAAACAAAGCCAGTATAAAAACAAAAACGCAAAGAGGCAGGATATCTGACCGTGACAACATCCCCAACGAAAAAGCATGCCACTGAGGCATAGACTATCCCAGCCTCAATAAAATCCCATACACAAACATTCCTTAACCAAAAATCAAGAACATGAAACAACCTGACAAGGCGAACTCCCGTGTATCTGCATGCAAGCCCTGGAGCGGACATTACAGAAAGTGGACTCGTTTATTCCATTCTACTTAAGTAGTCGGCTTCAAACATTGTCTCTCCCGGAATATGCCTGAACTGAAAGGCCAAGCTTTGGGTGAGCAAAAGGGGACAAGTCCCAAGATTACACTGCACCGGATTCTGTGAGGATATCTTGAATTCTTGGCAAAGCTGTCACCTGATCCCTCCGCTTCTTAGTGAGGGGGTTTCGCAATTTTGACATCCCTCCAAGACTCCTCCTGTAGAAGGGCAATACACGGGATGCCCGAATTCACTGCAGGCACTTTTTTTTGTTTCCTCGAATCACCATAGGGTAAACCCAAAGCTTGGCAGTTCTCTCTCGTTCGTACCTTTTGAGGAGGTTGGCGTGAACGAGTTTCTTCCTTCCCTCTGACCCGGATCAATAGTCCCAGTCGCCAACACGCTTGAGGACGGGAAAGGGACCCTCCCAAAGACAACTGAAGCTTATTGTGATGCAAGGGAAGTAACAAAAGAACCTCGTTCCTGCCTCAAACCAGCGCTGGCGACCCTTCTTGTCATAGTAAGCCTTGTATCCCCGCTGCGCCTGTGCCAGATTCCGGGGGCTAGCTCACAGTTGATGCTATTCGTTCCTTTAAGTCTAGCACGTACTCAGCTTGGGTTTTGACCTCTTCTTCTGCATCGTCCTGGTCCACTGGTGCCTTAGGATTGCCATAGGTCCTTTCAGTGTACGGCCGTACAAGAGCTCAAAAAGGCGAGAAGCCCATGCTCCCCTGGGGCACCTCCCTATATGCAAAAAGCACTGCTGGCAGAAATCGGTCCCAGTCTTTGGGCTGCTCTTGTGCTAACTCCGGATCATTTGCTTCAGAGTCCCATTAAAGCGTTCTAAACACAGCCCATTAGCCTGAGCGGGGGAATGGGTAGTCGTCCCCTTTGTGGATTTGGAGGAGACCGGTAAAACTTCCGTCATCACGTCGGACATGAACGCGTTCCTTGGTCTGAAAGCACTTTGTCAGGGATGCCCACCCGAGTCCACATATCCAGGAGCTTCAGCCACGGTCACCGCATCAATCTTTTTCAGAGGGGTGGCCTCAGGGTACCTGGTGGCATAATCGACCATCCCAGGACATGTCGATGTCCTCTGGCTGAAGGGGGGAATGATGGGACCAATCAAATCGACGCCCACCTTGGAAAACGGGGGTTCCAATAAAGGGAACAGTCCCTAATGGGACACGGGTGTTGCGTCCCTTGGGGGTCGTCCTTTGGAAAGCATCGCAAGTTCTGCAGTACTTGGGGGACGCCCGTGGCGATTCCCGGCCAGTAGAAGTCGTGCTGAATGCGCTCCAGCGTACGTCGGGTTCCCAGGTGCCCTGCCATTGGAGTGTCATGACCTAGCCGCAATACAGTAGTGCGTAGTGCTTTAGGTACCACAAGCTGCGTATACGAGGATGAAGGAGTAGCAAATCGCCGGTGAAGGAGTCCTTTATGTTCCAGGAACTCAACAGAATTATCTTTGGGTCTTTTTTGGCGGGTTTTCCCCCACCAAGGCTGCGCACTTTATTCAATGTTGGGTCCTTCAACTGGAAGTTTTGGATGGTCTCGGGTTTCAAAGCGACCCTTTCGCGTTGAGAGAGCGGCTGTAGAAGTGGTTTCAATACCCCCCCCTTTCGGACTTGTGCCCCGGTAGTTACTGCTGCGCTTATAGTAGCTGGCTGAGGGAGCGGCTGTAGCAGGGTTTGAGTGCCTCCTCTTCAGCCTGGCCTCCAAAGGTTGTTGCTGCCAACACTTCCGGAGGGAGTTCAGGCGAAACCCGGCGTGGCTCTCCATCCTGGAATCGCACTGCAATTTCCTATAAGGAGGGAGTGCCCGGGTTCTGCAGTGCCACCGCCCATACCTTGCCCCCTTTAAGTAAGGGGTGGAAATGTCAATAAGCACGGTGCCCTGGTGGCCTGAAGTTCGCCTCCACTCCAGCAACCACACAGTCCTCTCCTCGCCTCGCGTCCTGGGGTACCCGGGCCTCATCAATAAAGATCGCGGTCGAACCTGTGTCCCGGATGGCCTCCCACATTTTCCTTTACCAGAGACGGAAACGTCGGGCATACAGGTTTGTCACTTTTATCCTCCCCTCCAAAGGGCACGGTGACCCGCACCCGACCCTCGGTTGCCCCCTTTCCCTTCCTCTGTGGACAATCTCGGACGATGTGGCCTTTCCTGCCACACAGAAAACAAGTTCCGCCCCCCGCAGGTCCGGAGCCTCCTGAAATGGGTGGGTTTTCCCAGTTTTTTGTGGGTGACGCGCTCTTACGTTCAGACGCCCCTTTCTCTGCGATTCTCCTGGTGGGTCCCGAAGTGGACTTTCCGAAAATGGCGTCTCGCATCAGCAAAGGCTTCGGCAATCTCCACGGCTTGGGTGAAGTTCTTAGCTTGGATTCGCCTAACTTGAACTGTAAATCAGATGATACCGAGTCGGAAAAGCTGTCCAGCAAGAAGCATCCCTCATATCCATGTCTGAGCTTCAATCCAATAATCGAGGGTTCGCTTCAGGCGTTCGCCGAACTGGTGGAACGTTTCATCCGAGCCCTTCTCATAGTTCGAAATCTCTTGCGATAAGTTTCAGCAGTGAGATGGAGTCGTCGGCGGAGCGCTGCCTTTAACTCTGGATATGGGAGTACCTGGAGGAATGTCTACAAAAGGGTTCCTTTGCCCTACCTGTCAGACTGCCAAAAAGGTAGAGAGCCTTCTTTTTCCTCGGTCAGGTTGTTTGCGGCCGCAACCACCTCAAAGTGTTCAATGTAGGTGTCGATGTTGTCCGACACGCTATACACCGGCATCCACAGCTTAGGAGGGGCTAAGGGCAGGTTCCACCCCATGGTTGGGGTTTCCGTCGTTTCCAACAGGGGTAGAAGCAAGCGCAGGAACACGATCTACAGCACTACTTTCACCAGGTGCCCAAATGGCTCAACAGCTCATCCCTCATACGCTGCCTTTCTTCCTCCAGTCGAGCCTGAAATCAGTTTCTTTCTTCTCTCGGGACTCCCGCTCCAGTCTCCTTTCCTCCATCTCCCTTCTCTCCTTTGCTTCTCTCTCTTCCTTCTCTTCTCTCCATCTTCTTTCCTTTTCCTCCCTCTCTAGTCTCTTCTTCCCCCCTCTCCCGTCTCTTCTCCTCCATCTTCATCCTCTCTTTGCTTCTCTCTCTTCCTTTTCTTCTCTCCATCTTCTTTCCCTTTCCTCCCTCTCTTAGTCTCTTCTCCTCCATCGCCCTCCTCCACCTTCTTTTCCTCCCTTTGCTCCCTGGCTTCTCGCTCTTCCTTCTCCATCTCCAAGCGAGGTAGGGGTCAAATGGGGCACGAGAACCCGCGAGCGGTGAAGCAGGGTAACGGGAGGAAGGTCATCCCAGGGAGGACGTGGCGCAAATCTGGGCCTTTCCTCAAGGGGGGGGTCTAAAATCCTCCTAGGAGTGGTAGTCGGGCGCCTGAGAGGGGAAACTGGGTCCAGTGGAGTGACCATGAAAAGCAAGTGGGGGTTTACCGTGATAGGAGGAGCCGCCTCACCCGAGGAGAACACGACCTGGGTTTTTGGATCCAGTGGTCGTCGGTGTGGCAGGGGTACCCATTCCAGGTATAATACCACCCTTTTATACTGGGACCGGGTTACGGACGAGTCTCGTCGACGACATCCATGGCAGAAGTTGCAGTACTGTACTTACCAGAGATCAGTCAATAGCCAAGCAGCACAGTATGACTTAAAGTTTGCGTGGGCCTTGGGGACACAACAGCAACTACCTGTTTCAGGCGGATACCAAAATCATCAACAAGTGGCTCAGCAACCGGGGACAAGCCCCCGATAAACCCACAAAGTTTTGAAAATACCTCCAAAAGAAGTGTTTCCCCAAAGGTATATGATTGCGCACTTTTTAAATCCTGAAACTGCAACCCGTAGCAGAGTGCAAAAGACGGGTTTAAATACTAGCTTACTAAAGCAAAATATAAGTGGAGACACCAAGTCATAGATGATCACTTATGAACTGAACTTCGCAAAATAATCAAAGTCCAACACACCGTAGAAATCTTCACTAAGGGAAGAAAAGCAAAAAAAAGCTCACCACTGAAACTAATGCCAATGGCACAAGGTAACTTCCTTGAATTGAGCTACAAATCACCTAACTGCTCGTAGGTGTTGAAATTCTACCACAGGAATGTGCATGGCCGCAGAGCTGACCCTACAAAAACACCAATCAAAAACAATGACACCTCATTAAAGAGAAAAAAAATCGGGGGAAAAAACCTCTTCCCCCCAAAAGAATAATCAACATCGACAACCTATCAACCTTCGGCCGTCATTCTAAGTCAACTTCCATGGAAGAAAACAGCTGATAAATGTGCCCACACAAAGAGAACGATAACAATGTCCTCAAATTACAAAACGGCCAACCAAAAACAAATGGTTATGATATTTTTCCCGAAAATATCCGAAGGTAAACCCACACCGAGTGAACGGCAGCAACCTCTTACCACTGTCAAAAACATCCAGCAAACACCGAGTGAACGGCAAGCTACACAATTTTTTCCAAAATATCAAAAGATGAGTTGCACCAAGCAATCGGAAAAAAAAAATTAAAGTCAAGCTCTTCTGTATGCAATCGATATATCCGCAAACTGAAGAATATCCCTCCCGCGAGAAAGGAACACCAAAACGGAACGCACAAACAACACACAAACGGACGCACAAACAGGGCACGGGAAAAAAGAGCAGGCGCGGACGCACGAAGGCGGCTCGAAGTGGCGCAAACCACTCTAAACCCCCCCACGCCCCTCAACTCCACTCCCCCCCCCAAGGACTCCTTCAACTCTAGAGTCCTGACCCAACCAACCTCCCGCCAAAAACACAAAACTGGACAACAAGGGTTCCTGAGCTCGTAGGAATGTGGCGGACTACCCAACTCACACTCTCCCCGGCATCTCCACCATAATTGTCAAGACGGGGTGTCCCGACTGTCCGAACCACAGGGAGAGTAGAGTCAGGCACTCGGGACCACACTCACCGGAAAGCACAAGAACCCGGGACGTACACACAATAAAAATTTATTACACAAAACCCAAACGCCTCACTCACGCTCACACTCTAAGTGGGGTTGGGATAAATACAAGAAGAGGGAGACAGACAGAATAACAGAAAGTGGGATAAAGAAGAAGACAGGATTACAAGAAGAGAACTATAAAACACGGGGCCAAGCTCACCCGCTCTCAACCCGGCTTAACCCGGTTTTTGAGCGGCCGACCTTGGCCCCATGTTTTATGTTCTCTGCTAGTAAACCCTACAAACATACATACTGTGTGGGTTACCGTTTTCAATACTAATTTACTAAACTTTTTAGATTTCAGTTTTTGCTTAATCCTGTGTTTTTCCTGATCATTTTCAATAACATCATTTTCGCGCAAACATTCATCAAATGAGTCTCTGTCTTTCATGTGAAATAAAACTACAGTCTTTAACTGTTCTCCTAAAGTCTTTAAAACTGAGTTATATTTTTGACATAAAATCCACACACTTATCCCAGCAGTCTTCCACTGAAAGTAGTTTTGACAAAGTATTTTTTTTTTTACTATGTCTCGTTCTGCTGAACAGTCAATCTATAATAAATAGTGTCTGCGTTTCCCTTTAAACAGTTTATAAAAGTATTCTAACCACTCACTCAATTTATTGCTAGGATCAACTAAATATTTTATCATCTGCCCATATAAACCTTCAAATTTTGATATGCTTTGTTAAATTCAAGTGTTGGACAGAAAATCACAATATAATCAAAATTATAGCGATAAACTGTTTGTATTAGGTCCAGGATAATATTGTTTTTCCACCCCCAGTCTGTCCACAATCAATGAGCAATGAGGAGGTTTTGTCATAAAGTTTAACTGCTCCATAGTTTTTTTTTAACAGAATTTAATCTAATCCATTATTATGTTTATCATTTCTCTCTGTCAAAACTTGTTCAGTATAAAAAAACCCTATAAGACCTAAATGTGTAAGATTAATCCAATTCAGTTCTGTAAGATTGTTTCTATTTAAGTCAACAGTGATTTTGTTGCTTGTTGTTATGACCTTAATATCCTCACCATTGTGAAGAACAACGACGGTAACTTTAAGACGTTTAACGTCTAAGTTTTGCCAGCTAATATTAATTCCTTTTAAAAGGACGTCACTAACGCCCACAACCCCATCCCTCTCCACATCTTTAAAGACAGAAATTTCAAATATCATTGTGAACGTGTCTCCTAATTTTCTGCTTGGAAAGAACTGTAATTTTGTAGAAGCTTCCTTTAAAAACCGTTTTTTTCTGTGGAGGATGTACTGTTTTTTCCCATACGGCGTTATTTCAATCTCTTTTCGACTATTGTCCTCTGGCATAAGACTTACATGTAAAGGGCCAGAGTTGAATGCTTTTCTGAAACTTTTTTGACGGCTAAAAAATGTAAATGGGCTTATGAATTCAAATTTTATGTCCCATTCTAAATATGGTTCTAAGTGCCATTTGCTGTCAGGTTTTCGAACTATTTTATATTCATACTGGCCAGCATTATTTGCTTCTACATTGCGCAGTTGCTCTAGTTTAGGAAACTTTTTGTTGTCGCCAACCTCTTTGCGTTTATAATCACCATCTTTAGTGTACTCAAAACCATACAAAGCGCCTATCTCACCATTCTGTTCAAAGTCCGCAACGTCTGCAAGGTCTTTTAATTCTAAGGTTATACACCTTACAGGCGCTAATGTAAGTCCTGATTCATCTGGCCCGCGTGACATTTTTTAGAACAACTAATTATTTTATTTTTAAAACAATGTGTAGGTTATCACATTTCACAACTTTTCCCGCTTTGTCTTTGATTTTTTATATTAAATGATTCGACCCCTCCACGAACTATCTTTTTAAACTGTAAATTAGGGAATTGCATAATTTTATAATCGCAATATGCAGCTTTCCCTGACGGAAGAGCTCTTAAAACAGTTGAGGGCCTTCCATCATATAAGTTTTCATCAGTGCTCAGCTCATCCAAATGAACATAGAGTAATGAATGTAATGCAAGATTGAGCGGATTTTCTCCCTCTTAAGTAGTTTTGTCTGGTTGTAACTCTAAATCTATGATTGTTAGCTGCAAAGCCTAATATTTTAGCTAGTTCTTCATCAAAAAGGTAATGTACTACTTCTTCTTCAGGTTTGAATGTTTAACATTGTTTTTAGATTTGCATTGTTAAGTTCGAGAGTAATGTTGAAGTTACTCATTGCTTCTTTTAGTGAGCAAGCCCCGTAATAACCATCAGGTATGGTTAACTGGCTAACTTTGTCTCCTGCTTTGTCAACTTTTAGAATCGTATTATTCTCCTTGGATTCACTTATATTAAACCATACGACTTTGTAAAATATTTCATGGAGTGCGACCGTTCTGGTTCCGCAATCGTTATCAATAGCATGTACTAAAAACGAAGGACGGTCTTGGGTTGTTATTGTTACAAACATTTTTTAAACGAAATAAAATTGAGTGCATTCAAATATACTGGCGCAAAATTTCTGTTGGGCCGCACTACAATCTTAAAAATATAACAACTGATACTCTTGACATTTCTGTGACTCAGTCTGACGCCTTTCAAGTAGAGAACAGGAAAATGCGGCTTCTAACTCACTTTCGCCCTCAACCAGTTTTCGGGCGAAAGTGACCTAGAAGCCGCATTTTCCTGTTCTCTGACAAGTAACCAAAAATAACGATTATCTACAAACAACATACTGTGTAGGGTTGTCCGTTTTCAATACTAATTTACAAAACTTTTCAGATTTCAGTTTTTGCTTAATCCTATGTTTTTCCTGATCATTTTCAATAACATCATTTTCACGCAAACATTCATCAAATGCATCTCTGTCTTTCATGTGAAATAAAATTACAGTCTTTAACTGTTCTCTAAGTCTTTTAAAACCGAGTTATATTTTTGACATAAAATCCACACACTTATCCCAGCATGTCTTCCGCTAAAGGCTAGTTTTGACAAAGTGTTTCTCTTTTTAACTATGTCTCTTTCTGCTGAACAGTCATCTATAATAAATAGTGTCTGCGTTCCTTCAAACAATATAAAAAAGCGTTCTAGACACTCACTCAGTTTATTGCTAGGATTAACTAAAAATATGTTATCATCAGACCATATAAACCTTCTATCATGATATGTTGCCGGTCAAACCAAAAATAAATAGGTAGAAATGTATCACAGAACTTGGTTTGACATAATATTCTTTCTGCTGCTGGCGCAAAGCTAATTAGTTTTGCACACAGCCTACACACGGTGTCACCCGGGTGGCACAGAACCGCTACCCACACTCTGTCACGCAGGCCCGCCCGTGGCTAATTACAGGTATTACAGGAGCCGCACGAACCACTATACCTGTTGCTGCCTGACACCACCTGATACGCCCTGTAATTAGGCCTGCGCGCACAGCGTAGCACACAGTCAATTAGTTGTCAATGCCAACAACCAAACAATGCCACATACCCTTTTTGTACATTCTATGTTGACAGCATGTGTCTTGTTATTTTCTCTGTTGGTGTGTGCGTTAACTATACTGGTAAACAAACGGGTGAGTTGAAATGGTAAATAGATATTTGAAAAAAAGATAATCTTACCTGTTATTTGCATTCTTCAGCGTGAGCAGGGTTATTTTACTTCCAAGCTGGCTTCATGCCGGGATTCTCTCGAATGTGCAGATTTTATTTTGGCGGTTTAGGAGATGGATGTGAAATTGTTATTGTGTTGAAAGTTGTTTGTACTTTCAAACAGGCGTTTGTTTCGGTTTCCTCAGTTTATTTAATCCATCGGAGGAATGCCTGCAAGTGGGATTCTACAAGTCTACAAAAATTTCTTCTGTTCAACTTAACACAGCCTTTCACCACTTGCCCTATGCTAGATAAACTTCTTAGATTTTGATTTTCCTGCGTTCAAGGATTGTTTGACTTGCGGTGCTGATTGTTCTATTCTTCAACAGTTTTGTTTTATATTACTCTGGAATTGCATTAGTGTGTTTTCATACTAACGTCTGTCTTCAACCTTCGAAAATCTTAGTTTGTCTAACAGATTTTTTTCCTGATAAGTGTATAAATTTTACGTTTCCTTTCCTTCTTGTCGGAAAGACAGCAGCAGGTTTGCTTTGTAACTGATTTTTATTGTTCTTTGTTGTAACCTTCCGCCTCTTTAATTCATCTTTGCCTTTCAAAACCAGATTGCACTTCTTTCCACTGTTGTTGCATAGCAGCATAATAGTCAAGGTGCTGTTGATTCTATTGTTGTATTCGTCTATGGTTCACGGTGGCTTCATATTCCCAATCAATAGTAAGTCTTCTTCATTCATCATGTCACCCTGTTTCTATTTCTTGGCTAAGTCCTGTCCCCCCCCCCCACCCCCAAGATTGCTCTGGTTTTATTATTTACAGTAAGTCAGGATCTGGGGACTCTCAGGATTCCCTCTAATGTACACTTTCTATAACAATTTGTAGACACAAAAACTTAACCACCTTCTCCCATCGATCAGAGAACCCACTGTGCTCCAAATCTCAGTTGGAGTCGCGAAGAAACGTTCCTTGGCCGCACTCAAGACGGAGCAACTTTGGCATTAAGCCAGGCGCCCCCGCAGAGGCGTTTGTTCCTAGTATAGTTTAACGCACCCAATCGATCGCCACACAGGGTTTTATGCCCCTGTGATATTGTGTTGTGTGTGTGTGTGCGCTCGTTGTTTGTATATATGCTGGTATCGTTGTGTAGTCGCTCCTGTTCATTGTTGTTGTTATGTTGTTTTCCTGATAATTAACTATTATCATTTTCTGACACATCTGTTTCTTTTAATAATCAAAGGTTGCGCGCATGAACCCCCCCCCACCCACGATGCACACACTCAAGTCACTTCTAAGTTCTTACTTAAGTCCTCCTCAAGTTCTTACTTAAGTTCTAATTAAGTTTTTACTTAGTTACTTCAAGTTCTTAATCAGTTCTTGATTAAGTTCTTAATTAAGTTCTTAATTAACGTTACTCACGATGTAATAAGTCGTCCTTTAAGTTACAACTAAGTTCCTTATTCAAGTTATCTTATTAATTATGAAAAAAAACCAATTTAGTTTTTATCTTAATAGTAGATGTCTAATATAGTACACAACGCCTCAAAACAAGCGTCATCGTTGAGGATGTCTTGGCTTACCGCCCTTGGTGTGAGTGTGAGTCGGTCAGCATAGTCTCTTAATGAAGTTTTACACCCTACAGCAACCGCATTGATTACAATTCGGGTCTATGGAAATGTCTTTTATAAGACTCCATGTCTTTATTTTTGACTTCATCATTTTAACCAACTATATTCCGCCCAGATCTATTTTTATTAAAAAAATTATTCCATTTGAAATGGATGAAAATGATTTTTTGTTGTTGGCGGTGCTGGCGTGCTGTTCTTTCTTCTGTATTTAGTGGTTCAGGATTTTTATGGACTGCTTTTGTTTTTTTTTTGTCGCCATTCTGTATACTTTTATAAACGTAATAACCGCCCCAACAGCAGCAACGGGCGCCAAAAATGGCAACAGTTTTAGTTCTATATTCCATGAGACTTTGGCGCCCTTAAATTAACTTGTTCTTGTTTGGGGCTGGCATTGAATCACTTGTTTTGGCTGTTGGCGGTTGTTATGTTTTCACTTATGAGTTATATTCTGTGAATTTGTAACTTTAATTTTCTTTGTCTGTTTAACTCTGCTACTCTTTTCCTGCTGCAACACGCCCAGGATGCTTTAGCTTTCATTGTCAGATCTCTACCTGATTCAGTGTTTCCTGATTCTGCTGATTTTCGGATCGTTCATTTGAAGGGAAATAAATATCTAAATGAGTAAAAAGTAATTAATCATGATTAACTGCGATAACAATGTTCAAATCTGTAAAATATATCCACAGCTTAGAGACTCTAATGACTTTGTTAAACTGGATCTTGCTGTTAAATCATTGTAAGATCTTGTTCAGCATCAATGGGAGCAAATTCTACTGACTAGGTTTAAGATGTACACTAAGACCCGTTTGTCTACATTTTTACCATTCTCGACCCCAGCTGCGCTCATACCTGTATGATACTTTATAATGGTCTTAGCGGCGGGCGACATCTGTGAATCTGTTCTATGCTGATCAGTTCCGAGGAACTGTTTCTGTTTTCCCACATGCTGCCAAAGAATACAAACCTTTTCCTTTTGGGCATAATATGCTGGTCATCAATTCATCTTTTGTTAAGTCCAGACAGTGTAGGGACGCTCTGTAGCTTTAGCAGATCTGCTGTTCAGTTTTTTTATTAATTTAATTCTTAATTTTTTTAAAATGGGCACCGAAAAAAAACTATTTGCACCTTGTATACATTTGCTGTTATTTGGAGGGATATCCGTGTTGGATATCCATGCTTGGTAAACGCCCTGTTAAAAATAAAAACGGCAGATCTTGGAAACTTGACTTTGTGGATTCAGCACAGCTACTCGCTATTATTTAGCTTCATTGCTACGAAAGATTTTTAAGATAAGAAGGGACTCATTCCAGAGACCTCTAAATCTGTAACACCCAATACATTTATAAAAAATGCTTCCTCGTAATGAGATAGGTGGCGCTGTGGTGAATGCGCTTGCTTTTAGGGAGTAATTACGCATTTAGATACAATAAACTACGGGGATGACGGCGAGAGAAACGAACATAACAAAGGTGTGGAGGAATAGCTGGCGGCACAAGATCGCTATACGAAAAGCCGAGAATTGAGCAGTTAGATTTTATTAATCACCCCCTGCAAAAACAGGCGACATGCAGCATACACATTTAAAGATGTTGATCAAGCAATAAAAAGAATATTATCTTGTAACGGGCAAACCAATCCCAGACATTGCCCCACCAAAATTCCGTGACTTTTATCATCCATCCGAATGAACAAACGTGCAAGACATCGCATTCTTGCCTTTGGTATGACTGTTGTCTATTTTTGTTGGGCATATATTGGCTGATAAAAATGAACAAAATTATTATTCGCCAAGGTATTGGAAGGGATCACAGCAATTAAAAGCTAAGCCAAGCAGCGGGGGTCAGTGAACAGAAAAACAGCAAAAGATGGTTCTCTAAAACAAAGGATTTGGCCATTATTTAGCGTAGACGAATAAGAGACCCACTTTGTCAATACAACTCAAACGACACCCATCAAATGGACCTTCTAAATATTTTCCTCTGATACGATTAGACGGAAAAGATTTAAGTACGCAATCCACAGTCATTGCCATAGCTTCAAGCACACGCTGCGGAACCCTTAACACAAACGGTGCTTCTGCTGTTGCTGTTGCCATACAGCTGATATCCCAGCGGGTCTTTAATTATCCTCGCATGATTCCAGGTCGATGATGGAATACCCGAATTTACACAGGCCAAGTGAATCAATTATTGTTGTAACATAGAGTTACCCTTAAAAGAGGCATTCAGGAGTTTCACAGATCACCCGGCTTTAGTCGAAAACTTTTAACAAACAGTTAGCTGAAGATTTTTTCTTCCCAGTTATCACAGTGAGAGCAGATTGACACTTCTCGCCACCCAGAATGGGTTAGAAGATGCCCTCCGCTTCTACGCGCAATGAATAATGAAGATTTAAAGGGTTAAAAACCCGTACATGCACTCCAACGAAAAACCTACATGTTGCTGCAGGAGAAGCGTTCTTTATCAGCAAACTATTACCATTGGCTTGAAAGTAAGGTTACCTTTATTTACCGGGGGACAGCAGAAGGGGACACTAGCATCAGGGCAACAGATCCAGTTTGGAGTGTTGATCGTATGAATAAAAGAATGCGTAAAATGAATCCGCCCGTTGTTTCTTTACGAGAAACTGACACCACAAAAAACAACCGGCTCCTCAAAGATTTTTGTGAAAGAAGAAGGAACTGCAGATAATCCGCCAGAACAGTTCGCTTTAATCAATGACGGTTCTCCAATGTCCATATGCATATGCAAACTTGGATTAACCATCACCCGTTTGTGTTTGTTTATTACATGACTCTTTGTTACAACAGTTGTGTTGTCTCATGTAGATTAGATCGCAGTTTTCCGTTGTCATGATGAAAAGTTTTATTGCCAAACAATGTTCTTTATAGTTGTCATTGTGATATGCTCGACTGCAAAACATGCGAGATATTCCTTTTGCTTTCTTAATAGTTTTCACCTGGCTCGAAATACTTTTACATTTTTTACCTTAACCCACATACTCCTTGATCACCTTTCCAGATAATTCATCCTTCATCTTTCCTAAAACCTTCTTATTAGTAATTGAATGCAAAGGCGAATCTTTAGGATAATCGGATGTGTCGTACCATCCCGCATGCCTTTAGCTACTTCTATTTCCATGTCTTTATAGATGTCTTCAGTAGGGATATCTATAACAAAACCTGTCTGTATCTGTGTAAGGGTACTCTGGACTCTGGATACGAGGGTTTAAAGTAGTCATAAAGAAATTCTAACATCAAAAGCTTTGATAATTCTAAAACAGTAAACCCAATAAATACAGGTTTGTCTAATTTGACTTTCTTTTTTTTCATCATTATACAAAAAGCTGATCATGAAATCTTCTGAAGTCCTGATAATTAGGTTTTGAAGTCAGCTTAATTGCTTCGCTCTCTTGGTGACCA
The DNA here is from genome assembly GCA_018398815.1 of Conus ventricosus. Taxonomy (NCBI): domain Eukaryota; kingdom Metazoa; phylum Mollusca; class Gastropoda; order Neogastropoda; family Conidae; genus Conus; species Conus ventricosus. Next base: position 2,053,168 of record CM031611.1, read on the forward strand.
ATCTAACATCTTTACGCTTGTGCGGATTCTCCATAGTCTTTCCGAAACAGCTGTTGTTCATCAGCTTGAAAAAGTCTTTTTCTGAAGCATCTGTGGATTTAGTTCTGAGATCAGTGTTCTTCATGATGTATGGTTTCATGAACTGTTCTTGATCAAAGCAATTATACGATGAACAGCTGTCAACTTTAAACCATGTCTTAAATATAATTGCAGAAGTCTGTAATGGCAGACATATTTTTTTTGCCTCGAAGATTGGGCACAAGTTTAGGCGGCTCTGTTGGATTCATCTTTAGGCTTTCTGCTGCTAATGGATAGTCATTATGCAGGTCATGGAGTTCATGAGGATATTCTAAGTCAACTTCTAGAATGAAACCACGCTGTTGATCTGGCGTCAAACTGCTCAACCACTTTAATGCCTTTTGAATATTTTTCGGATCGCCGCTTGTTTTACATCTTGAAGTTGCGTAATGGAAGTGATTGCGCCATAGCCCAACCATACAGATTGTTTGCATCTAAATACATGAGATAGTTAGACCTTTTACTTGGATCATAATCATCTAGGTATTTGTTGTTTGCTTTACAGTAATGATGCGACGCCATACTAATTCCTCCACGCAATCCGTTTTCAATCATCTGAATCATTGGTAAATCAGACAATAAATCAATCTGTACTCCAGTAAACTTTAAGAAAGCATCCCAGCTCATCCCGGGCGCAGAAATGTAATGCACGGGAAACCAGGCTATAATGTTTCATGCAGGTCTTTCTATAATTTTCAAAGACGTCCGCCAACAAACATGTATCAGCCATTAAATATGAATCATGATAGTCTCCCATCGTTTTACACTCTAACTTCTGCACGCATCTTGAGCATGCTGGTAATCAGAATCGCTAATGTCCTTTCCTCTAAGACTAGAAAAGAACGCGCCTTTAGGCGGAAGCGTATCTTCGTCAAACCTTTCCCAACTGTTCATGTACTCATAAGGGTAAACGCCCTTTCTAACGAGAGTTGGGTCAAAATATTCTTCCGTTATTGGGCAGGCCTTTAAGGACATAGCTAGTGACTCTAATGAACCCATCATGTGCTGCATAGAGTCATAAAAAGACATGTTATTTAAAGTGAACACATGTACTTTCTGATGACTGTGCAATGCATGACACCTGAAGGGCGTTGGTTACTGCTTGCAATATAAGATGAGAGTCGTAACCTCGCAAGTTATGAAAGAAGATGGGCAGCTTCCATGTCTTTGGTTCAAACTTTATTTGAAGATTGCAGTTGTTGTGCGCTGCTCCTCTGAACTTTCCACTAATGTGATCATGGTCTCTTACTTCGGATTCGCTGCGCCTGATGAGAGGCTAAACCGCAAACCCAACAATGTGTGGCTGAGTCATACTGTTGTTGGTCTTCAGGCGTCATCTTGATTTCAGAAAATTCAGATTATTAGAACAATCATTACGCACTTGCTGCATGCGCTGTAAAAATCTTCTAGCCGCATCTGGTCCTCTATAAAATTCTGGCGTTGAATGAGCCCCAAATTCCGCCCTAAAAATAATGAAGGCAAATGAACAAATCTGATGATTACTCATTAAGACTGTTTTTCGAAGTTTTTGTGGCGCTGGCCCTTCAAAAGGGAAACAATAAGCGACTCGAAGTCTGCGTAAACAACATATGGAAAATTTTTGCATCCGTTTCCAGTTCTTAAAACTAACTTTAGATCCTGGTGGGGGCCCGTAATTAGTTCTGTATTACAGTCAACTGGGTTAATACAATGTTTTTTATGTTACTCGCGGCTTGCACAGAGGGAATTCTTGTTAAACATTTTCTACAGATTCTTGTTTATTTTATGCTTTGAAGTATCCCGCAATAATCTACTCATTGTTCGTATCAATGTGTAATGCGGCAGCCCTGCTGGGGGAAACATCAGTAGTAAGTCCACATGATTTTTGTCTGGTTCGCCAATCGTTGGACTGTTCTTGGACAATTCTAATAGGCACCAAATTTGTTTCCTCATCCCATGTGTAGATTTAACAGTTATTGGTTTGTTTTGTTCTTTAAACTGTTCAATGGAACCCACGCTAACAGGAAAGGATATTCCACTAAGTTAAGATCATTGATGTAAGGCTGATAGTTAGATACTCTCTCTGCGTTTTTGCGGGCGTGATGCAGCCTTGCGAGAACACCCCACATGAAAAAATTTGTTGTCTGTATTCTTTATTTTTTAAAACTGCTTTTTTTGCAACTAATGCTGGAGGTAGTGGAATGTAAGACCTGCCTAAAATCGGCGCATACTTAGCCTGTTTTAAATTTAATCTCTAAGACTTCGCCCTCTGACCAACCAGAGCCTCTCATTTTGGCTTCTTCAGCGGCCACATCAAATGTGTAAGCGTTCGTCTGCCCAACCGGGTTGTTAAGTCATTATGAGAAAGAATAGTCTGTTGTTTAGTCGAGCCCCAGACTTCTAGATTTTCTTCATTTATTGTTATATAGTCGATTAAAACAGCTAACATTACTTTAACTGGCGGGTTATTGTTAGTTTACCCGGAACTTGAGAAATAGCAGGGAGCAACACTTGCCCGTACGCTTGCTGGATCAATGATTCTAAATCAATATCATTCAGTGCTCTTGATAAAATCTTCTTGCATTGCTTCAAACAATTCGTCTGGCCCTTATATATCTTATCCATGCTGATTTTCTTTTCTAACTAAAAATATTTATTTAAATCAAAAAAAAAATTTAAATCAATTCGGTGGTCTTTTTGTGCTTGCACTCATAAACTAAAGTATAAACACCCTTTGGCGTTGTTAATGTGAGCTGTTTAGAGAAGGTTTAATGTTTCGTTTACATTTTTTAAGCATTCCTTTTTTTTATCTGTCGGCGTCTGGCTTTTGAGAAAAACTTGTCCTCGCCTTTCTTTGAAGATCAAACTTTTGTCTTTTGTAGTCATCAAAATCGCCTGTAAACGATTAAATTCTTCATCCGTGAGGTTTGAGTCAGCTAGTGCTTTATTTATAATCCAGCTTGGGGAAAACTAAGTTTAGCTGTTATTAGTTGAAACCATAGCTGTGTGCTTTTGGAGTTTAGTTTTTATTTTTTTGTGGCAGCCCCTAGGCTAATGAACACAGGCCGAGAGATTTAAAGACAAACCGCCTGGGGAGGTTAAAGCTGCGGGTGGCACCAACACCTGTTGCTAAAAGACAACACCTTGTCCTGCGATAGAGCACTTATAGCGATGCTCCAGTATTAACATAGGTAACGATTAAAGGCAGCAGAATCCCTTCGTTTGGTTTTGCTGTATTTTGAAAGGTCTGCTCTAGTTTTTGTAGCATTTGTGTAATGTTGGTTAATCTGAAGGTTTTTATGCCGGGGGGTTCTACTATCTCTTCTCTTGGGGGACTCCGGTGCTGTAGGCACATTTGGATAAACTTGAACAGACATGCTTTTTTAAAAATGAAAAAATAATTAGTATTCTGTATTTTTTTAATTTTTTCTTTTCTATTCAGTGTGCATCAATTAATAAAAAACAAATGTACATTAAGCGGTTTATGGGCTTCTTTTTCTTTCTCAATTTGAAGGGTTTACGTCTTTAACCGTTCTCCATTTCCCATGCAACTGATTATCCTCTGTTGACCTTAGGTCAACCCATAAACCGTATTTTGATGAAAATAATCATCAAGCCTAACATGTGAAGGTGTAGATCTTTAGACGCAAGGTCTGCTGTTAAAATTCTACCCTCCCCCCCCAAAACAATTTTCTTATTTCGTCAAAATGATGTTAAGGTTTCTAGTCCGCTAGCATAGATTTGGTTAGGACTCCCGTCAATTGTACTTTTGTACTTTCGTTATTTTTGGATTAAAAAATTTTCATTGCTCTTGCGAATGGTTCTTCATCTTCACACAGCAATAAAATACCTTTAAGCGATTTTACTGCGACACTAAGATTAAAATTCATATAGCGTCTGCCCTGCTTTTAGGATATGTTGAATGATGACGCACGTTTTCGTAATATATTACTAATTGTGATCATTTGTTGCTCAATCAGCCTTGCTAAATTAGAGTGCTAAAAACATCAAAACTCTAACGAGATGTCAGAAATGCTGTACTTTGCTTCGGTGTTGTTGATCTGATAACACGTTGTATTTCATTAAAAGTTAGTTCGTTATGACAATCTGTCTTTTAATGCCCTTGAAAGTATGGCGCATGCGCTTTTAACAACTCAAAATTAGGGGAAGGGAAAAGCGATTCCCCATCGCATAACTTAACAGCTAAAGCCTTTTTGCTGCTTTTAGCACCTGAGGCGAGTTCAGCGCCTATTCTAAGTTTTAGTGCTTCTTCATTTGCCGTTTCCCTTGAAACGAAAGATCTTCCCTTTCATTCGCGGTTAGCATAGATCAGAATAGGTTAAAAATATGTTGCATTGTTTAAAGAAAATACTTCTTGCCCTCAAGTTTTACAAAAAATTTTCTTAAACGATTGCCCGCCCCAAATTTGGACAACTGTTCTGGTTTGGTCTGTTGTTGAAGCGAGTTCTATTTTGAAAGTAAGCCGTGCAGAGCCTGGCACAATCAAATCATCCGCTCTAGGTCTGGAAATCTACAGTAAGAATTTGATCTGCATCAATAGTAGATGGATTATTTGGAACAGTAATATTCGTTTATTTCCTTCACGCCACGGGGTTCTTTCAGTCTTCTTGCGGGTCAAGAATCGAGCCATATACTTGGGGACATTTTTATAAAACAAAAAAAAAAAGTTAATTATTTAAAAAACATGGCGGGAATTGGAGGTGAAGAAGTTTTATGTATTAGTGATCTTGGAGACGCCGACATGGATGAAAGGACTCTTTGACACAGCATCACTCAACGGCCTCAATGTGGCATGAATAACAGAACCTAAGGTCATATCATTTTATAAAATTTTTTAAAACAAGAACCTCCCCAATTTATAGCCCCTGATGATTTTTGAACTAGATGATGAGGACCATTTGTATTTTAAAGAAAATTGGGAAAAACGTTTTCAGGTTACAGATAAACGAAACCCATCAAATTTTGTAGGTTTGAGTACACTTAACCAAAAACTTAAGGCAAAAGATCTAAATCCCCTTGGGCATTCCCTAAACCAAAACCAAAATTAAAGAGGAAAGCAGTTGCTACCCTTCAAAACATGCAACAAAAACTCCAACAGTTCCTCCCCAAAACATAGAATTTTAAAATTTAATGCCAATTTGCAGACAAACAACAAAGGGAATAGAAGAAGCAGAAACCAGTTTTTCAGAAGAAACAGCATTAAAAACAATTAATGATCCCCCAATTTCCCCCGCAAAATTAGAGGCTATTTAAACGGAATGTAAGAAAAATTAGAGGTGAATTAACAGACAATTTAGCAAGACTGACTGAACTAGATGAGCATATAAAAAGAGAAAAGAAAAAACTCGCTGAGGCTGACGACGCCAACTTAGGGCGTAATAATAAAGAAAAAATAGAACAAAGACTAAAGATCTTGAAAAGAAAGAGCAGCAAGACTAAAAGCGGCGTTATAACCCCGGGCCAATGACGAAAATCAAAATGATCAGAATAAGAGAAACTATCCAAAGAATTTTATATGAAGACACAACGCTAGCAGAAAATAAAAACACTGTTTAGAGAGCAAGGTGTCACATTAGCGAGCGTTTTTAACGGCCTTAGGATTTGCAAAAAGTACGTTGGTGGGTGGCTATTACAGGCGGCGGTTTGGGGGTCAAAAATTCGTGCTCCATCGCCCTTCCTGATAAATCATGGGTAAAAAAAAAACTTGATCATCTTGCGAGTTTATTAAAAAAATTAGCTGGTAAAGCTATAGACTCTTTACCAGGTATATTAGGGAGTGTTATTAGCTGGCTTTTGTCTACTGCAAGCAAGTAGTTGGCTTTATGGCCCAGCATTATGGGCATTTTGTTCTCTTAATAGTTGGGTTACTATTTAGTAGATAAAGACCAGTAATCCCAGGGCCCGTTAATCCAACAACAAATGCTGTTTTTCATATTCGTGGTCATCGCGAAAAAAAGTCCACGTCTTCAACAGTCTTTGTGCTTTGAACCTTGGGGGTTGGATGACTTAATCTTGGGGGGTCATGGGGTTTTTTTTATTGTTTGTACTATTTCTGGCCCAGAATTTATGTCGTTTTTCCCAACCTTCTGTTCATTGCCAGCCACAATGATTCATTGTTGTTTGTTTATTATTGTTCCTACCTGGAGGGCTAAGGTCAGAAGGTAGCAAAGTATTAACCCGTGCCAACGCAAAGTCTACTTTCGATCTTGCGTATTGTAAAACATTTTGGTACCTTTTTTTTACTTGAATCTAAATCAACTGTAGAATTAATGGGTCCTCTAAATTTGCTAAGTATTGTTTTTGTGCATCAAAGCCAGTGAAGAATCAGTTATGCTCGACCTTGTCTGTGTTGCGAACCCACGAGTAGCAAAACACAAACGTAAGTACGAATAGAGTCGTTTATTCGTACTATTCCCGCTTGAGTTAGGCCCTCAGATATGTCTAAGATAAATGTTGTCCATGCTGTTTTATGCTCTTGCTCTATGGACCCGGGGGTGAACAGTTGTGCCTGAAGAAAAAGATGTGTAAGGGGGATTCCAGTCATAGTTATACTTTCTGTGCACGCCCAAAAATAAAGGGTGCCTAAACCATGATTAAGATCCCACTTTTGTCTAAAGTCTGTCTTAACATTAATATTGATTCGTTACAAATCCTTTCAAAAGCCTTCATGTCTATTCTGTTGCTGAATGGATTAAACGTTTTGTCATTTGGTAATGGTGCTCGCAGTTCAGTCAAATACGTTTTGAAGGTGTAATAAAAATGAAATCTGTACACTGACCCAACCAAAGGATTAGGATGATTTAAGTGATCAGCATTACGACACTCCACACCCAGTTGATGCACAAGACACAGCAAAGTAATGGTTCTGATAAAACTGCATCGGATGATGAACCAACTTTTGCGATGTGTCTTTTTTAAAAGGGGGGTTTTTGATATCTGCTTAATGGGAGTACCCACCTTTTATGAAAAGTGTCAGTTGGGTCACAGAAATGGCAATGAGTATCAGTTGCTATATTTTTAGGATTGTAGTGCGGCCAACAGAATATTTTGCATCTTTAGTATATTTAAACGCGCTCATTTTTATTTCGTTTAAAGAAAATGTTTGTAACAATAACAACTCAAGACCGTCCTCCGTTTTTTAGAAAATGCTATTGATAACGATTGCGGAACCAAAATGGTCGCACTCCATGAAATATTCTACAAAGTCGTATGGTTTATATAATGAAGCCAAGGGGAATAATAAGATTAAAAATATAAAAGGGGGAAGCGGGCGAAGTTCGCCCGTTAAAAAATACCCGATGGTTATTACGGGTTTTTTCTCACTAAAAGAAGCAATGAGTAACTTAGACATTACTCTCAACTTAAAAATGCAAATCTAAAAACAATTTAACATTCAAACCTGAAGCAGCAAGTTACTATTTTGTAACAAGCTAGCTAAAATGTTAGGCTTGCAACTGACAGTTTAGAACGCTCAAAGATTTATTGTTACATCAAACAAAAACTTATGAAGGGAAAAAACCGCTCGATCTTGAATTACATTCATTACTCTATGTTCATTTGGATGAGCTAAGCACTGATGAAAAAATTATATGATGGAAAGGGCCCCCAACTGTTTTTAAGAGGGTCTTCCATCAGGGAAAGCTGCATATTACGATTATGAAAATTTACAATTCCCCAAATTTTCAGTTTAAAAGATTAGTTTGTGGGAGGGTCGGATCATTTAATATAAGTTTACAGACAAAACAGGGAAAGTCGTAAAATGTTATAACCCGCACATTGTTTTGGAAATAAATAATAGTTGTACTAAAAAATGTCGCGTGGGCCAGAAGAATCAGGAGTTACATTAGCGCCTGTAAGGTGTATAACTTTTAGAATTAAAAGACCCTTTCAGACGTTGTGGACTTTGAACAGAATGGTGAAATAGGCACTTTGTATGGTTTTGAGTACACTAAAGTGGTGATTATAAAGCAAAGAGGTTGGCGACAACAAAAAGTTTCCTAAACTAGAGCAACTGCGCAATCTAGAAGCAAATAATGTTGGCCAGTTATGAATATAAAATAGTTCGAAAAACTGACCTCAAATGGCATTTAGAACATATTTGAATGGGAAATAAAATTTGAATTTATAAGCCCATTTACATTTTTTTGCCGTCAAAAAAGTTTCAGAAAAGCATTCAACTTGGCCCTTTACATGTCAGTCTTATGCCGGACGACAATAGTCGGAAAGAGATTGAAATAAAAGCCATATAGGAAAAAAACGTACATCCCCCACAGAAGAGAAAAAGGTTTTAAAGAAAGCTTCTACAAAATTACAGTTTTCCAAGCAGGAAATTAGGAGACACGTTCACAATAATATTTGAAATTTCTGTCTTTAAAGATGTGGAGAGGGATGGGGTTGTGGGGGGGTTAGGGACGTCCTTATAAAAGGAATTAATATTAGCTGGCAAAACTTGACGTTAAAGCCTTACATTTTCCATCGCCGTTCTTTACAATGGTGAGGGGTATTAAGATCATAACAACAAGTAACAAATTTAATGTTGACTTAAATAGAAACAATCTTACAGAACTGAATTGGTTAATCTTATACAAATTTTGGCCTCATAGGGTTTTATTTAAATGAACAAGTTTTGGGCAGAGAGTATGATAAAAATTTAAAAACTGGATTAGATTAAATTCTGTTATAAAATATGGAGCAAATTTTTAAATTTATGACAAAACCCCTCATTGTTCATTAATTTGTGGACAAAAATGGTTGTGGAAAAACAATATTTATCCTCAACCTGTTACAAACAGTTTATCGTTATATTTTGATCATATTGTAATTTTCTGCCAACACTTTAAATGGAACAAAGCATATCATGATAGAAGGTTTATTGGTCTGATGATAAATTTTTTAGTTAATCCTAGCAATAAACTGAGTGAGTGTCTAGAACGCTTTTTTATATTGTTTGAAGGAACGCAGTCACTATTTATTATAGATGACTGTTCAGCAGAAAGAGACATAGTTAAAAAGAGAAAAACTTTGTCAAAACTAGCCTTTAGCGGAAGACATGCTGGGATAAGTGTGTGGATTTTATGTCAAAAATATAACTCGGTTTTAAAAGACTTTAGAGAACAGTTAAAGACTGTAATTTTATTTCACATGAAAGACAGAGATGCATTTGATGAATGTTTGCGTGAAAATGATGTTATTGAAAATGATCAGGAAAAACATAGGATTAAGCAAAAACTGAAATCTGAAAAGTTTTGTAAATTAGTATTGAAAACGGACAACCCTACACAGTATGTTTGTTTGTAGATAATCGTTATTTTTTGGTTACTTGTCAGAGAACAGGAATATGCGGCTTCTAGGTCACTTTCGCCTGAAAACTGGTTGAGGGCGAAAGTGAGTTAGAAGCCGCATTTTCCTGCTCTCTCAAGTAAAGGTTAGTACTCCATTGAAGAGCTATCTTAACCCCCCTATTAAAAACGACCGCATCCCGAAAGGGTGGTTTAGTCATCCGATGCAGTTTTATCAGAACCAGTTAAACTTTGCTGTGTTTTGTGCATCAACTGGGTGTGGAGTGTCGTATGCTGATCATTTAAATCACCCTGATCCTTTGGTGAGGTCAGTGTATAGATTTCATTTCTATTACACCTTCAGGCGTATTTTGACTGAACTGCAAGCGCCATTGCCAAATGACAAGCCGTTTAATCCATTCAGCAACAGAATAGACATGAAGGCTTTTGAAAGGATCTGTAACGAATTTAATATTAATGTTAAGACAGACTTTAGACAAAAGTTGGACCGCAATCATGGTCTAGGCACCCCTTATTTTTGGGGCGTGCACAGAAAGTATAACTATGATGGGATCCCCCTTACACATCTTTCTCTTCAGGCACAACTGTTCACCTAGGGTCCATAGAGCAAGAGCATAAAACAGCATGGACAACATTTATCTTAGACACTTCTAAGGGCCTAACTAGAGCAGGAATAGAACGAATAAACGACTCTGTTCGTACTTACGTTTGGTGTTTGCTAGGTTCTCAAGCACAAACGAGATCGAGCATAACTGATCCTTCTACTGGTTTTGATGCACAAAAACAATACTTAGCAAATTTAGAGGACGCCATTAATTCTACAGTTGATTTGCCTTCAAGTATAAAAAGGTACCAAAATGTTTTACAATACGCAAGATCGAAAGTAGACTTTGCTGTTGGCACTGGTTTATACATGCTGCCTTCTGACCTCAGACTCCAGATAGGAATAATAATAAACTACAATAATGAAATCCTTGTGGCAGGCGATGAGCAGAAGGTCGGAAAAAACGAAATAAATTCTGGGCCAGTAATATTGCAAGCAGTAAACAAACACCCAAGAATAAGTCATCCAATCCCCAAGGCCCAAAGCCCAAAGACCGTTGAAGACGCGGACTCTGTTCGCGATGACCATGAATATGAAAAGACAGCACTTGTTGTTGTATTAACGGGCATAGGATTACTCGGTCTTTATTTTACTAAATATTAACCCAACTATTAAGAGAACTAATGCCCATAAGTGCTCGGCCATAAAGCCAACTACTTTGCCTGCAGTAGACAAAAGCCAGCTAACAACACCCCCTAATATTCCAGGTAAAGCGTCCACGGCTTTACCGGCTAATTTTTTTAATAAACTCGCAAGATGATCAAGTTGTTTTTTTACCATGATTTATCAGGTGGCGATGGAGGTGATGGCGGTGGAGGCACTGACCCAGGACCACCGCCGCCTGTAATAGCCATCACCAGTGTACTTATTGCAAATCCTAAGGCCGTTATAACGCTTGCTAATGTGACTCCTTGCTCTCTAAACAGTGTTCGTATTCGTTCTGCTAGTGTCGTGTCTTTATGTAAAATTATCTGGATAGTTTCTCTTATTCTGCTAAATTGAGTTCGTAATTGTTCTCGGTTAGAAGACAACACTTCTATTCTTGATAATCTTAGTTCTTCAAGTTCTTTTAGTTTTTTGGTTATTCTTTCTTTATATTCACGCCCTAAGTTGGCGTTATCAACGAGTTTTTTTTTCTTCTCTTTTTATTTGCTCATCTAGTTCACCCAGTTTTGCTAAATTGTTTTCTAATTCACCTCTAATGGTTCTTAAAGTACGATCAAGGGCCTCTAGTTCTCGCCTGGGTAGGAGACTCTGTCTCTGTAGCGGTGGGTCGTGTATAGTTTTTAATGCTGTTTCTTCTGAAAAACTGGTTTCTGCTTCTATTGTATTTATTATTTCACCTGCTGATTGATTTAATTCTTTAAATTCCATGTTTTGCGTTTGGTTAGCTGTTGGGAGTTTTTGTTGTATGTTTTGAAGTTTAGAAACATCCTCCCCCCTTAATTTTGGTTTAACAATAACAATGCCTAGGCGATTTCGATCGGCAGCTTTAAGTCTTTGTCTAATTGTTTCCATGCCCACAGACTTTGATGGGTCTCGTTTATCTGTAAGCTGAACAAGTTGTTCTCGGTTGGGGCCGCTTTTCACAAACAAATGACCATCTTTTACTTCAAAATCAGGGTCTATAAATTGGGGAGGCTCTAGGTCTAAACTTTTGTAAAATGCTCCGGCCGTACTTTCTGTTAATTCACGCTGCAATGAGGACGCTGGGCGATGCTGTATCAAAGGAGTCATTTCACTCATGTTGTCTCCAGGATCCCTACTTTCTGTTAATTCACGCCGTATTGAGGCCATTGAGCGACGCTGTGTCAAAGGAGTCATTTCACTCGCGTCTCCAAGATCAAAAACATAACCTTCTTCGCCTTCAATGCCTGCCATGTTGTTATATAATTAACTTTTTATTTTGTTTTATAAAAATGTCGCAAGCATATGGCTCGATTCTTGACCCGCATAGAAGCCTGAAAGAGCCCCTTGGCGTGAAGGGAAATAAACAGAATATTATTGTTCCAAATAATCCATCTACTATTGATGCAGATCAAATTCTTACTGTCAGATTTCCAGACCTAGGAGCAGATGAAGTGATTGTGCCAGGCTCTGCGTGACTTACTTTCAAAATCGAACTCAAATCAACAGATCCAAACAGGACAGTTGTACAGAATCTGGGACGGGCAATCGTTAAGAAAATTTCTATAAAACTTGAGGGGAAAGAAATATTTTCTTTACATAATGCAGACATATTTTTAACTTATTGTGATCTATGGCTAACCGAGAATGAAAGGAATGATCTTGCGTTTCAAGGAATCGAAAATAATGAAGCACTAAAACACAGAATAGGCGCAGCAGATACTAAAGAAGGCAAAAAGTATGTAGCTGTAAGTTATGCGTATGGAAATCGCTTTTCCATCCCCTTGGATTTTGAGTTGTTAAGTGCGCATGCGCCATACTTTCAAGGGGCATTAAAAGACAGATTGTCAAATGAACAAAACTTTTAATGAATACAAACGTGTTATCAGATCAACAACAGGACACCGAAGCAAAGTACAGTATTTCTGACATCGGGGTTAGAGTTTGACATTGTTCGCAACACTGATTTAGCAAGTGATTGAGCAAAAATATGAGACAAAAATGGCAATATATTACGAAAGAGTGGACACCATTTACACCCCCTAAAAGCAGGGCAGACACTATATGGAATTTTAGTTTAGTGTCTTAGCAAAATCAATTAAAGGTATTTTATTGCTGTGCGAAGATGAAAAACCATTTTAAAAGACATATAAAAGTTTCTTAATCCAAAAAATAACGAAAGTGCAATGTACAATTGATGGTAGTCCTAACCAAATCTACGCTAGTGGGCTTGGGCCCTTATCAGCATTTTGATGAAATAAGAAATTGTTCGGAGGTGGGAGGCATAGAAGTCCAACAGCAGGACCTTGTGTTCTAAAGATCTTCATCTTCACAGTGAAAGACTTGATGTTATTTAACAACGAAATACGGTTTATGGATTGACCTAAGGTCAACAGAGGATAATAAGTTGCATGGAAGTGGGAGAAAACTGTTAAAGACGTAATAAACATTCAAATTGACAAAGAAAAAGAGGACGATAAACCGCTTAAGTATATTTGTTTTTAATATATGATGTGCAGCTGAATATTAAAGAAAAACAGATTTAAAAAAAATAGAAGGCTAAATTATTTTTAATTTTTTAAAAACATGTCTGTTCACGTTTATCCAAAAGCGCCTACAGAGTCGCCAAAAAGAAGAGATAGTAGAAACCCCTAACATAAAAGCCTTCAGATTAACAAACATTACACAAATGCAAAAAAAACTAGAGCAGGACCTTTCAAAATACAGCAAAACCAAACGAAGGTATTCTGCTGCTTGTAATGCTGTTAATATTTAATTACTGGAGCATCAACTCTAAGTGCCCTATCGCAGAGGGACGAGTGTCGGTCTCTTAGCAACAGGCATAGGTGTACCCCCCGGCTTTACCTCTAGGCGGTTTGTCTTTAGCTCTTGGCGTGTTTTCATTAGCCGTAAGTGCTGCTAGCAAAAAATTAAAAACTAAAATCCAAAAGCACACAGCTATGGTTCAACTAAAAAACAGCTAAACTTAGTTCTTTTCAAACTGATAATAAATAAAGCACTAGTTGACTCAAACATCCGGATGAAGAATTTAGTCGTTTACAGGCCGTTTTGATGACTATAAAAGACAAAGTTTGATCTTTAAAAAAAGGCAAGGGCAAGTTTTTCTCAACAGCAGACCCCGAGCAGATAAAAAAGGAATGTTTAAAAAAAGTAAACGAGACATTAAACTCTGTTCTAAACAGCTCACAGTAACAACACGAAGGGGCGTTTATACTTTAGTTAAAGAGTCCAAGCACAAAAAGACCGTTGATATTGATTCTGATTAATTTTTTTTTAAATAAATAATTTTTGAGTTAGAAAGAAACTCAACATGGATAAGATAAAATGAAGGACAAGACGAATTGTTTGAAAAGGAATGCTTCAGGGGGAGCGTTTGTCAAAAGCTTGAATGATATTGATCTAGAAGTCATTGATCCAACAAACGTACAGGCAAGTGTTGCTCATGCTATTTCTCAAGTTCCAGGTAAACTAACAATAGACCCCCCATTTAAAGTAAAAGTTAGCTGTTTTAATCGACTATTTAACAATAAATGAAGAAAATCTAGAAATTGGGTCTCAACTAAACAACAGGTTATTCTTTCTCGTAATGACTTAACACCTGGTTGGGCAGACAACTGCTTACACAGTTTGATGTGGCCGCTGGGAAAAAGCCAAAATGAGAGGCTCGGTTGGTCAGAGGGCCGAAGTCTTAGAGATCAGATTAAAAACAGGCTAAGTATGAGCCCATTGTAGGCAAATTTTCACATTCCATACCTCCAGATTAGTCGGGAAAAAGAGCAGTTCTAAACATAAAAAGAATTCAGACAACAATGTTTATGTTGTTGTTCTTGCAAGGCTGCATCACGTTGCTAAAAAAACGCAGAGAGAGTATCTAACTATGAGCCTTCATCAATGATCTTTAAATTTAGTGGAATATCCTTTCCTGTTAGCGTGGATTCCATTGATCAGTTTGAAGAACAAAACAAACCAATAACTGTTAATGTATACACATGGACTGAGGAAACCAAATTACAGCCCATTAAAGTGTCCAAAACAGTCCATCGATTGGCGAACCAGACAATAGCCATGTTGACTTACTACTGATGTTTTCGCCAACAGGGTTGGCATTACACATTGATACGAACAATGGAGTAGATTATTGACGCATACTTCAAAACAAAAAAAAAACAAGAATTCTGTAGAAAATGTTTAACAAGAATTCCATCTGTTAAAGCGCGAGTGAACATATAAAAACATTGTAAAAGTTCTGTAGACTGTAATACAGAACTAATTACGCCCCCACCCGGATCTAAAGTTAGTTTTAAGAACTGGGAAAAAACTGCAAAATTCTCCATACGTAGTTTACGCAGACTTCGAGTCGCTTATTGTTTCCCTTATGAAGGGCAACGCCACAGAAACTTCCGAAAACAGTCTTAATGAGTAATCAACCGATTTGTTCATTTGCCTTCATTATTGTTAGGTCGGATGACGTTCATTCAAAGCCAGAAATTATATAGAGGGCCTAATGCTGCAGATACTTCTTGAACGGCATGCAGGGAAGGCGTAACGTCGTTCTAATTAATCTGAATCTTTAGACATTATTATGACACCTGAAGACCAAGAACACTATAAATCAGCCACACCAAATTTTTGGATTTGCGGTTTAGGCCCCTCATCAGACGCAGAGAATCCCAACAGTAAGAGACCATAATCACATTAGCGGAAAGCAGAGGAAACGGCGCCAAATGCAACCACTAAGTTAAAATACCTAAACCCCCCAAAAAAACCATTCCTCCGGCCTTGCTAATGTGACTCCTTTTTCCTAAACAGTGTTCGTTTTCGTTCTGCTAGTGTCGTGTCTTTATGAAAAATTTATTGGATATTTTTCTCTTATTCTGCTAAATTGAGTTCGTAATTGTTTCTCGGTTAGAAGACAACACTTCTATTCTTGATAATCTTAGTTCTTCAAGTTCTTTTATTTTTTTGGGTTATTCTTTCTTTATATTCACGCCCAAGTGGCGTTACCCAACGAGTTTTTTTTCTTTCTTTTTATTTGCTCATCTAGTTCACCCAGTTTTGCTAATTGGGTTTTCTAATTCCCTCTAATGGTTCTTAAAGTACGATAAAGGGGCCTCTAGTTCTCGCCTGGTAGGAGACTCTGTCTCGAGAGCGGTGGGTCGTGTATAGTTTTAATGCTGTTTCTTCTGAAAAACGGGTTTCTGCTTTATGTATTTATTATTTCCCTGCTGATTGATTTAATTCTTTAAATTCATTTTTTTGCGTTTGGTTAGCTGTTGGGAGTTTTTGTTGTATTTTTTGAAGTTTAGAAACATCCTCCCCCCTTAATTTTGGTTTAACAATAACAATGCCTAGGCGATTTCGTCGGCAGCTTTAAGTCTTTGTCTAATTTTTTTCCATGCCCACAGACTTTGATGGGTCTCGTTTATCTGTAAGCTGAACAAGTTGTTCTCGGTTGGGGCCGCTTTTCACAAACAAATGACCATCTTTACTTCAAAATCAGGGTCTATAAATTGGGGAGGCTCTAGGTCTAAACTTTTGTAAAATGCTCCGGCCGTACTTTCTGTTAATTCACGCTGCAATGAGGACGCTGGGCGATGCGTATCAAAGAGTCATTTCACTCATGTTGTCTCCAGGATCCCTACTTTCTGTTAATTCACGCCGTATGAGGCCATTGAGGGGACGCTGTGTCAAAGGAGCATTTCACTCGCGTCTCCAGATCAAAAACATAACCTTCTTCCCCTTCAATCCCTGCCATGTTGTTATATAATTAACTTTTTATTTTGTTTTATAAAAATTTTCGCAAGCATATGGCTCCATTCTTGACCCGCATAGAGCCGGAAAGAGCCCCTTGGCGTGAAGGAAATAAAACAGAATATTATTGTTCCAAATAATCCATCTCTATTGATGCAGTAAAATTTTCTTACTGTCAGTTTTCCAGACCTGGAGCAGATGAAGTGATTGTGCCAGGCTCTGCGTGACTTATTTTCAAAATCGAACTCAAATCAACAGATCCAAACAGGACGTTGTAAGAATCTGGGACGGGCAATCGTTAAGAAAATTTCTATAAAACTTGAGGGGAAAGAAATATTTTCTTTACTAATGCGACATATTTTTAACTTATTGTGATCTATGGCAAACCCGAGAATGAAAGGAATGATCTTGCGTTTAAGGAATCGAAAATAATGAAGCACTAAAACACAAAATAGGCGCAGCAGATACTAAAGAAGGCAAAAAGTATGTAGCGAAAGTTATGCGTATGGAAATCGCTTTTCCATCCCTTGGATTTTGAGTTGTTAAGTGCGAAATGCGCCATACTTTCAAGGGGCATAAAAGACAGATTGTCAAATGAAACTAACTTTTAATGAATACAAACGTGTTATCAGATCAACAACAGACACCGAAGCAAAGTACAGTATTTCTGACTTTCGCGTTAGAGTTGACATTGTTCGCAACACTGATTTAGCAAGGCTGATTGAGCAAAAATATGAGACAAAAAGGGCAATAATATTACGAAAGAGTGGATCACCATTCTACCACCCTAAAAGCAGGGCAGACATATATGGAATTTTAGTTTTAGTGTCTTAGCAAAATCAATTAAAGGTATTTTATTGCTGTGCGAAGATGAAGAACCATTTAAAAGACATACTGAAAATTTTCTTAATCCTAAAATAACGAAAGTGCAATGTACAATTGATGGTAGTCCTAACCAAATCACGCTAGGGGGCTTAGACCTTATCAGCATTTTGATAAAATAAGAAAATTGTTCGGAGGTGGGAGGCATAGAAGTCCAACAGCAGCCCTTTTGTGTCTAAAGATCTTCATCTTCACAGTAAAAGACTTGATGATTATTTAACAACGAAATACGGTTTATGGATTGACCTAAGGTCAACAGAGGATAATAAGTTGCATGGAAGTGGGAGAACTGTTAAAGACGTAATAAACATTAAAATTGACAAAGAAAAAGGGACGATAAACCGCTTAAGTATATTTGTTTTAATATATGATGTGCAGCTGAATATTGAAGATAACAGATTTAAAAAAAATAGAAGGCTAAATTATTTAATTTTTAAAAAGCATGTTGTTCACGTTTACCCAAAAAGCGCCTACGAGTCGCCAAAAGAAGAGAAGTAGAAACCCCTAACATAAAAGCCTTCAGATTAACAAACATTACACAAATGCAACAAAAACTAGAGCAGGACCTTTCAAAATACAGCAAAACCAAACGAAGGTATTCTGCTGCTTGTAATGTGTTACATATTTTTAATACTGGAAGCATCAACTCTAAGTGCCCTATCAGCAGGGACGAGTGTCGGTCTCTTAGAAACAGGCATAGGTGTACCCGCGGCTTTACCTCTAGGCGGTTTGTCTTTAGCTTTTGGGCGTGTGTTTCATTAGCCGTAAGTGTGCTAGCAAAAAATTAAAAACTAAACTCCAAAAGCACACAGCTATGGTTCACTAATAACAGCTAAACTTAGTTCGTTCAAACTGATATAAATAAAGCACTAGTTGACTCAAACATCACGGATGAAGAATTTAGTCGTTTACAGGCCGATTTGGATGACTATAAAAGACAAAAGTTTGATCTTCAAAAAAAGGAAGGGCAAGTTTTTCTCAACAGCCAGACCCCGAGCAGATAAAAAAGGAATGTTTAAAAAAAGTAAACGAGACATTAAACTCTGTTCTAAACAGCTCCAGTAACAACATCGAAGGGCGTTTATACTTTAGTTTGAGTCCAAGCACAAAAAGACCGTTGATATTGATTCTGTTTAAATTTTTTTTTAAATTTAAATAAATATTTTGAGTTAGAAAAGAAATCAACATGGATAAGATATATAAGACAAGACGAATTGTTTGAAGGAATGCTTCAGGGGGACGTTTGTCAAAAGCTTTAAATGATTTTGACTAGAAGTCATTGACCCAAACAAACGTACAGGCAAGTGTTGCTCTTTGCTATTTCTCAAGTTCCCAGGTAAACTAACAATAGACCCGCCATTTAAAGTAATGTTAGCTGTTTTAATCGACTATATAACAATAAATGAAGAAAATCTAGAAGTCTGGGTCTCAACTAACAACAGGTTATTCTTTCTCGTAATGACTTAACACCTGGTTGGGCAGACCCAAATGCTTACACGTTTGATGTGGCCGCTGAGAAGCCAAAATGAGAGGCTCTGGTTTGGTCAGAGGGCGAAGTCTTAGAGATCAGATTAAAACAGGCTAAGTATGACCGATTGTAGGCAGTTCTCACATCCACTACCTCCAGCATTAGTCCAAAAAGAGCAGTTTTAAACATAAAGAATTTTAGACAACAAATGTTTATGTTGTGTGTTCTTGCAAGGCTGCATCACGTTGCTAAAAACGCAGAGAGAGTATCTAACTATGAGCCTTACATCAATGATCTTAACTTTAGTGGAATATCCTTTCCTGTTAGCGTGGATTCCATTGATCAGTTTGAAGAACAAAAACAACCAATAACTGTTAATGTTACACATGGACTGAGGAAACAAATCTACAGCCGATTAAGTGTCCAAAACAGTCCATCGATTGGCGAACCAGACAAAAGCCATGTTGACTTACTACTGAGTTTCGCCAACAGGGTTGCATTACCATTTTATACGAACAATGAGTAGATTATTTACGCATACTTCAAAAAAAAAATAAACAAGATTCTGTAGAAAATGTTTAACAAAATCCATCTGTTTTAAAACCGCGGTGAAAATATAAAACATTGTAAAAGTTCTGTAGACTGTAATACAGAACTAATTACGCCCCCACCCGATCTAAAGTTAGTTTTATAGAAACTGGAAAAAAATGCAAAATTCTCCATACGTAGTTTACGCAGACTTGAGTCGCTTATTGTTCTTATGAAGGGCCAACGCCACAGAAACTTCCGAAAACAGTCTTAATGAGTAATCATCAGATTTGTTCATTTGCTTCATTATTGTTAGGTCGGATGAGTTCATTCAAAGCCAGAATTATATAGAGGGCCTAATGCTGCAGAATACTTCTTTGAACGCATGCAGGAAGTGCGTAAACGTCTGTTCTAATAATCTGAATCTTTCAGACATTATTATGACACCTGAAGACCCAAAAACACTATAAATCAGCCACACATTGTTGGATTGCGGTTTAGGCCTTCATCAGACGCAGAGAATCCAAAAGTAAGAGCCATATCACATTAGCGGAAAGTTCAGAGGAGCGGCGCACAGTAAATGCAATCTTCACTAAAGTTTGATCCTAAGACATGGAAGCTGCCCATCTTCTTTCATAACTTGCGAGTTTCGACTCGCATCTTATATTGCAAGCAGTAACCAACGCCTCAGGGTGTCATGCATTGCACAGTCATCAGAAAAATACATGTGTTTCACTTTTAAAAAACATGTCTTTTTTTTGATCTATGCAAACCTAATGGGATCATTAGAGTCACTAGCTATGTCCTTAAAGTCCTGGGCCCAAAAACAGAAGAATAAATTTTTACCCAACTCTTGTTAGAAAGGGCGTTGCCCTTATGAGTACATGAACGTTTGGGAAATTTTGACGAAGATACTTCCACCTAAAGGCGCGTTTTTCTAGTCTTAGAGGAAAGGACATCAGTGATTCTGATTACCAACATGCTCAAGAAGCATGGCAGAAGTTAAATTTTAAAACGATGGGAGACTATCATGCCATACTTGATGGCCGATACATGTTTGTTGGCGGATATTTTGAAAATTATAGAAAGACCTGCATGAAAATTATAGCCTGGATCCCGCACATTACTATTCTGCACCGGGATGAGTTGGGATGCTTTCTTAAAGTTACTGGAGTAAGATTGATTTATTGTCAGATTTGCCAATGGTTCAGTGATTGAACGGATTGCGTGGAGGAATTAGTATGGCGTCGGATCATTACTGTAAAGCAAACACAAATACCTGGACGACTATGATCAAGTAAAAGGTTTTAACTATTCATGTATTTAGATGCAAACAATCTGTATGGATGGGCTATGGCACAATCACTTCCACTACGCAACTTTAAAATGTACACAGGCGGGTTTTGAAACATTCAAAGATTTGTAGAACAACTGCATACTCTTACAGCTGATCGTAAAAGAGGTCTTATTCTAGAAGTTGACTTAGAATATCCTCATGAACTCCATGACCTACATAATGACTACCCATTAGCAGCAGAAAGTCTAAAGACGAAGCCAAGAGAGCCGCCTAAACTTGTGCCTAATCTTCGCGGCAAAAAAAATTATTTTCTGTCATTACAGACTTCTACAATTTTATTTTTAAGACATGGTTTAAAGTTGAGAGCAGTTCATCGTATAATTGCTTTTGATCAAGAACCGTTTATGAAACCATCATCTGAAGAACACTGACTTGAACTAAATCCACAGATGCTTCAGAAAAAGACTTTTTTAAGCTGATGAACAACAGCTGTTTCGGAAGACTTTTGGAAAATCCCCACAAGCGTAAAGATGTCGATTGGTCACCAAAGAGAACGAAGCAATTAAGCTGACTTTAAAACCTAATTATCAGGACTTTAGAAGATTTCAGATCAGCTTTTGCATAAGATGAAAAAAAAAGAAAGTCAAATTAGACAAACCTGTAATTTATTGGGTTTACTGTTTAGAATTCAAAGCTTTTGATGTTAGAATTTCTTTATGACTACTTTAAACCCTCGTACCGAGTCCAGAGTACTTTACACAGATACAGATAGTTTTGTTATAGATGTCCTACTGAAGACATCTGTAAAGACATGGAAATCGAAGTAGCAAAGGGCATGCGGGTGGTATGATACATCTGATTACCCTAAAGGTTCGCCTTTACATTTAACGTTAATAAGAAGGTTTTAGGAAAGAGAAGGATGAATTATTGGAGGGGGATTAAGGAGTTTATGGTTTAAGGTCGAAAATGTACAGTATTTCGAGCCAGGAGAAAACCATTAAGAAAGAAAAAAGAATATCTCGCGTGTTGTGCAGTCAAACATATTGCATGACAACTACAAAGAAGCATTGTTTGACAATAAGACTTTTCATAAATGACAACGTAAAACTACGATCTAATCTACATGAGATCAACACAACTGTTGTAACAAAAAGTCATAGATAGAACAAACACTAAACGAGTATTTGTTAATCCCAGGTTTTCATATGCAATTGGGCACTGGAGAACAGCATAATTATATTTCTTCTTCACCGAGGGCTTCGCCGGGGGGTTTATATTTTTTCTTTCAATTTTTAAATTATAAGCTCAATCAATCTTCATCCAATTCAGCTTGATGTGCTAGAATTTTTTTATTATTTCAAGATATTTTTTTCCCCAATTTGGGATTTTGGGTTGTAGGTGATCGGGATGTTTTATCATGTATTGATTAATCCTCATAAATTATGTCTATAACAGAATTTTTTTCAAATGATTCTTGTAACATTTCCAAGGTCTCTTCCTTTATCATTCTTGTTTCGTCTTCCATTTTTAAACCAAAAAATTTTTCTGTAAACTAATTAAACAACTGGAACTGTGTCTGGTGGGATTATCTGCAGTTTTTCCCTTCACAAAAGACTTTGAGGAGCTGGTTGTTTTGTTGTGTCAGTTTCTCGTAAATAATACACGGGCGGTTTCATTTTTACAATTTTTTTTATTTAAATACGGATCAACACCCCCAAACTGGATCTGTTGCCCTGATGCGAGTGTCCCCTTCTGCTTCCCCCGGTAAAAAAAGGTACCTTATTTTCAATCAAAATGGTAATAGTTTCCCGGGAAATGAAGACTCTCCTTCAACAACATCTATTGTTTGTTTTTTGATTGCTTGTAACTGGTTTTAGCCCTTTAAATTCTTCATTATCATTGCGCGCAAAACTGAGGGCAGTCTTCTAACCCATTCTGTGTTGCGAGGAATTGTAAATCAGCTCTCTGTGATACTGGTAGGAGAAAAGTCTTTCAGCTAACTGTTTGTTAAAGTTTTCAACTAAAGCCTGTGATCTGTAAACTCCTGGAATGCTCTTTTAATGGTAACTCTATTTTTAACAATAATTGATTCACTCGACCTTTAAATTCTTTTCCATCATCAATTTGAATCATGCGAGGATAAGTTTAAGGGGAGAGAACAGAGAAAGGGCATTCTGGCTCCCCCGGTCTCAACCATTTCGACCGGGCGACTCCAGAATGCCCCTTTCTCTGTTCTCTGATAAGTAAGACTTCAATAACCAAAAAATAACGATTACTCAAACAAAAAACTGTGTAGGGTTATCCGTTTTTCAATACTAATTTACTAAACTTGCTTGTCTTTTAAATATTTATATTTTGCATAAATCCGCAAAACTTATCTGACCAATTTCTACCTACAAAATTTTGGTAAACAGACAGGCAGACACGGGGCTGAAACCTGATCATTTAAATTTTACGGCTCGCGCAGACAAGAGGCCTTCGTTCACACAGCGCGGGCTGAGCGCCCCGTTTAACAACCTGTGCCAACACACCTCGCGTGCCTACTGGGCCCCGCGGCGCACTAACTTGAAACATATTGCATCAGCAAATGTTTTTGGAACATCTTGAGTGCTACGTTGACACACCGCATCGAGCTGTCACGGGGGCAAGACCGGTTTCGCCATTGTTTTCCCGGACTACCGCACAAAAAGGGTTTTGTGTTTTGACTGCGCTCCCGGCGTGGCCACTGTGTTTTGGGTTGTGTTTTATTTTTAAAATGGCTAAAACGTTACTGAAGAAACAGGTTTGTGCTATTCAAGACCACAAAGGTTTACTTTACCTGTATGTTAGAGTATTTGTCGAAAAGAATTAGGCGAAGCATGTTCTCTACCACTGAAACCGGAAAGAAGAAATGCTTTTCTAGAAAACGAAAAAAGTGAACCGTCTGCTTTGGAAATGAACGACTATCTTAAAGGTTTGTTGGTTCAAGGAAATGAAAGAAATATTGCTGAACAAGATGTAGCCAGTTTCAATACGTTTTAAACTGTGATGGATGCTTCCTTTTCTAAAAAGCGGTGCTATGTTGATAAAAAAAAATAAAAGCAAAACAATTCATCACGCGTTGATTGTTGGGCCGCTGGCTTGAAAACGCTCAAGTCATTTTTAAAAAAACAAAAACGCTAAAAACATGGCGTTCATTTCTCAAGACGAAGGTGAACATGGCTGATTCGTATGCTAGAAAACTCATTCAACTTCTGTGTGTTTTTATAACTATCCTAAATTTCACAAGCTAGGAATCATTATAAAGAACCTGTGTAGAAAAACGCCAAACTATCTTTAAAACTTATGCAACTGGATTAACGATTTTCGAATGTTCTAGCAAACAAACTAGATAGGGTAGGCAGACCTTAGTACATCTACCAGTATGGGGAGGAGTAGTGTGTAGCCAGCACTATCTCCATATAAATGCCCAAATATACAATGACGGATGTACAAACTACTGGCGATTAGACCCGCCATAAAACTTGGCTACCAGGCTTGAAAGCAGGTGACGTAAGATCTAAATTTTTAGATACCGTTCGGACCCAACGGTTTTTTGCCAGCCAGCAGCCACAAACGCATGACGTGGGTCTAAAATAGCGGTTTATGCATAGCCGCGGTGGGGGCTGGACTACATTTTCCTGGGAGCCACAAACGCATGACGTGGTCAAAAAATAGCGGTTATGCATAGCCGCGGCGGGGTTGGACTACATTTTTCCTGACAGCCACAAACGCATGACGTGGGTCTAAAAATAGCGGTTATGCATAGCCGCGGCGGGGTTGGACTACTGACGATAGTCTTCTCGTCCTGCACACCTTTCAAGTTTTAAGTTCAAGTGCGAACAACAAAAACCCCCTTTACTTTCCCACAAGCACTATCCTGTCCTATTGTGTGTTTGTTTGTTGTTTGTTTGTGTTTGTTTGGGTTTGTTGTTTGTTTTTGTGTGTGTTTTTGTCCTCACCCCCACCCCCACCCCACGCATGGGACACCCCCCACCCCACCCCCACCCCACGCAGCACAACTTAAGTCACTTTTAAGTTCTTAACTTAAGTCACCTCAAGTCACTTCCCAAATCACCCCCAAGTTCTTAATTAAGTTCTTAATTAAGTTCTTAATTAAGTTCTTAATTAAGTTTACTTCAAGTTCTTAATAAGTTTTTTGACCAAGTCATCTTCACGTTCTTACTTAAATCACCTCAAGATCATAACTAAGTCATCCTTTAAGTACAACCAAGTTCTTATTCAAGTTATCTTATAATTATAAAAAATAAAAATAAAAAAAAAATAAAAAAAAAAACAATCTATGTTTTTATCTTAAACAGCAGATGTCTAATATAGTACACACACGCCTAAAAAACGCGTCATCGCTGAGGATGTCTTGCTCAGCGTTCTCTGCGCGAGATTGGTCAGCATAGATCTTAAAGAAGTTCTTACATCCTAAGCAACCGCATTGATTACAATTCTGGTCTATGGGAAAAGTTTTTTTTATAGACTCCATGTCTTTATTTATTGACTTCATCATTTTAAACAAATAATAATCCCCATGATCAATTTTTTTTAAAAATATTATTCCATTTGAAATGGATGAAATGATTTTTTTTTTTGTTGCGGTGCTGGCGTGCTGTTGTCTTCTTTTTTTTTTAGTGGTTCAGATTTTTTTTGACTGCTTTTGTTTTTGTCGCCATTCTTTATATAATTTTATAACCGTAATAACCGCCCCCAACAGCAGCAATGACGCCCAAAAAAGACAACAGTTTAAGTTCAATATTCCATGAAGACTTTGGTGCTGTAGGCCTTGAATTAACTTGTTCTTGTTCTGGAGCTGGCATTGAATCAACTGTTGGCGTTTGGCGGTGTTATTTTCATTATGAGTTATATTCTGTGATTGTACTTTAATTTTCTTTGTCTGTTCAACTCTGCTACTCTTTTTCCTGCTGCAACACGCCCAGGATGCTTTAGCTTTTCACTCGTCACTATCTCTACCTGATTCAGTTTTTTTTTCTGATTCCCGTGTTTTCCCATTCTGCTGATTTTCCGACTCGTTCATTTTTAAGGGAAATAAAATCTTATATGATTAAAGTAATTAAACCCATGATTAGCGGCGATAACAATGTTCCAAATCTGTAATTAGATCGCAGCTTAGAGACTCTAATGATTTTGTTAAAACTGGAAACCTGCGTTAAATCATACGTAAGATCTTGTTCAGAATCAAAAGGGAGCAAATCTACTGACTAGTTTAGTGTACAAACAAGAACCGTTTGCCCCCCACTTTTTACCATTTCGACCCCAGCTGCGCTTCATACCTGTTGTGATACTTTAAAATGTCTTGCGGCGACATCTGTTGAATCTGTTCTATGCTGAATTCAGTTCCCAGGAACTGTTTTTTTTTCCACATGCTGCCAAAGAATACAACCTCTCCTTTTGGGCATAATAGCTTTATAATCAACTTCTTCATTTGTAAGTCCAAGATGGTGTAGGGCCCCTCTGTAGTCTAGCAGATCATCGCTGTTCATGTTTTTTATTAATTATAATTATTTTATTTTTTTAAAAAGAGCACCGAAAAAACATTACTAACCTTGTATACCATTCTGCTGTTATTGGAGGTCTAAGTGTAGGATACTCAATGCTTGGTAAAAAGCCCGTTAAAAATAAAAACCGACAGATCTGGTAAACTAGACTTTGGGATTCAGCAAAAAATGATTGCTGTTATAGCAGCTTCGTTTTGCTACGAAAGATTTTCTAGTTAAGCAAGGAAAAATTCCAGAGAATATAAATATGTAAAAAAATACATTTATAAAAATGGCTTCACTCGTAATGAAGATAGGTGGCGCTGTGGTGAATGCCTTGCTTTTAGCGGAAGTAATTACGCATTTAGTAAACTACGGGACGACGGCGAGAGAAAAAGACATAACAAAGCTGTGGAGCAACTAGCTGCAGCACAAGATCGCTATGAAAAGCAGAGAATTGAGCAGTTAGATTTTATTTAAAACACACTGAAAAAAAAAGGGACACGCAGCTTATACATTTTAAAAAATGTTGAATCAAGCAATAAAAGAATATTTCTTGTAACAGGCAAACCAATCGAGACATTGCCCCCACCAAAATTCAGCAACTTTTATCAACCATCAGAAAAACAAAAGATGCAAGAAATCGCGTTTATTGTCGTTGGTATGACTGTTGCTATTTTGTCGCGCATAATATTGGCTGAATAAAAAATGAACAAAATCTATTATTCACCCAAAGGATATTGGAAGGGAATCACGGCAATAAAAAAGCTAAGCCAAGCAGCTGGAGTCAGTGAACAAAACAGCGAAAGAATGGTTATCTAAACAAGCAATCTGGCAAATTTATTTTTCACTGCCCCTAGACGAATACGAGGCCGCACTTTGTGAACACAACTCCAAACGACACCCCTCAAATGGATCTTCTATATTTAAACCCCCTGATACGATTAGACGCAAAAGGATTTAAGTACGCCACTTACAGTCATTGACATAGCTTCAAGATACAAAGATGCGAAAACCCTTAAAAACAAAAGAGTGCTTTTTGCTGTTGCTGTCGCTATACAACTGATATACCAACGAGGCCCGTTAACTTATCCTCGCATGATTCAAGTTGATGATGGAAAAAAAATGTAAAGGCCAAGTGAAAACAAAATTATGTTAAAACATAGAGTTACCATTAAAAGAGGCATTCCAGGAGTTCACAGATCACAGGCTTTAGTTGAAAACTTTAACAAACAGTTAGCCGAAAGACTTTTTTCTTACCAGTATCACAGAGAGCTTATTGACAATTCTCGCAACACAGAATAGGTTAGAAGACTGCCCTCAGTTTGCGCGCAATGAATAATGAAGAATTTAAAGGGCTAAAACCAGTACAAGCAATCAAAAAACAAACAATAAATGTTGCTGAAGGAGAGTCTTCATTTAGCAAACTATTACCATTTGGATTGAAAGTAAGGTACCTTTATTTACCGGGGGAAGCAGAAGGGACACTCGCATCAGGGCAACCGATCCAGTTTGGAGTGTTGATCCGTATGAAATAAAAAGAATTGTAAAAATGAATCCGCCCGTGTATTATTTACGAGAAACTGACACAACAAAACAACCAGCTCCTCAAAGATCTTTTGTAAAGAAGAACTGCAGATAATCCCACCAGACACAGTTCCGCTTTAATTATTTACGGTCTATAATGTCCAGTTGCATATGAAAACTCTGGATTAACAAACACACGTTTTGTGTTTGTTCTATCTAATGACTTTTTTGTTACAACAGTTGTGTTGATCTCATGTAATTAGATCGTAGTTTTACGTTGTCATGATGAAAAGTCTTATTGTCAAACAATGCTTCTTTGTAGTTGTCATGTGATATGCTCGACTGCACAACACTGCGGGATAATTCCTTTGCTTTCTAATGGTTTTCACCTGGCTAGAAATACTGTACATTTTCGACCTTAACCCAACAACTCCTTGATCACCTTTCCAGATAATTCATCTTTCACTTTCCTAAAACCATTCTATTAGTAATGAATGCAAAGGCGAATCTTTAGGTAATCGGATGTGTCCGTACCATCCCCGCGTGCCCTTTAGCTACTTCTATTTCATGTCTTTATAGATGTCTTCAGTAGGAATATCTATAACAAAACTATCTGTATCTGATGTAAAGTTTCTCTGGACTCTGGATACGAGGGTTTAAAGTAGTCTAAAGAAATTCTAACATTAAAAGCTTTGATAATTCTAAAACAGTAAACCCAATAATACAGTTTGTCCAATTGACTTTCTTTTTTTTTACATTATACCAAAAAGCTGATCATGAAATCTTCTAAGTCCTGATAATTAGGTTTTGAAGTCAGCTTAATTGCTTCGTTCTCTTTGGTGACCAATCTAACATCTTTACGCTTGTGCGGATTCTCCATAGTCTTTCCGAAACAGCTGTTGTTCATCAGCTTGAAAAAGTCTTTTTCTGAAGCATCTGTGGATTTAGTTCTGAGATCAGTGTTTTTCATGATGTATGGTTTCATGAACTGTTCTTGATCAAAAGCAATTATACGATGAACTGCTGCCAACTTCAAACCATGTCTTAAATAAAATTGTAGAAGTCTGTAATGACAGACATAATTTTTTTTGCCTCGAAGATTGGGCACAAGTTTAGGCGGCTCTCTTGGATTCATCTTTAGACTTTCTGCAGCTAATGGGTAGTCATTATGCAGGTCATGGAGTTCATGAGGATATTCTAAGTCAACTTCTAGAATGAAACCACGCTTTTGACCCGGCGTCAAACTGCCCAACCACTTTAATGCCCTTTGATATTTTTCGGATCGTTGTTTGTGTGCATTTTAAGTTACGTAATGGAAGTGATTGCGCCATTGCCCAACCATACAGATTGTTTGCATCTAAATACATAAGATAGTTAGACCTTTTACTGGGATCATAGTTGTCTAAGTATTTGTTGTTTGCTTTACAATAATGATACGACGCCATACTAATTCCTCCACGCAATCCGTTTTCAATCATCTGAATCATTGGTAGGTCAGACAATAAATCAATCTGTACTCCAGTAAACTTTAGAAAGCGTCCCAACTCATCCCGGGCGCAGAAATGTAATGCGCGGGATCCAGGCTATAATGTTTCATGCAGGTCTTTCTATAATTTTCAAAAATATCCGCCAACAAACATGTATCAGCCATCAAGTAGGAGTCATGATAGTCTCCCATCGTTTTACATTCTAACTTCTGCCACGCATCTTGAGCATGTTGGTAATCAGAATCACTAATGTCCTTTCCTCTGAGACTAGAAAAGAACGCGCCTTTAGGTGGAAGTGTGTCTTCATCAAACCTTTCCCAACTGTTCATGTATTCATAAGGGTAAACGCCCTTTCTAACGAGAGTTGGGTCAAAATATTCTTCCGTTATTGGGCAGGACTTTAAGGACATAGCCAGCGACTCTAATGAACCCATCATGTGCTGCATAGAGTCATAAAAAGACATGTTATTTAAGTGAAACACATGTACTTTTCTGATGACTGTGCAATGCATGACACCCTGAAGGCATCGCCCACTGCTTTCATTATAAGGTGGGAGTCGTAACCTCGCAAGTTATGAAAGAAGATGGGCAGCTTCCATGTCTTTGGTTCAAACTTTAGTTGAAGATTGCTTTACTGTGTGCAGCTCCTCTAAACTTCCCGCTAATGTGATTATGGTCTCTTACTTTTGGATTGGCTGCGTCTCATGAGGGGCCCTAAACCACAAATCCAACAGTGAGTGGCTAAGTCATACTGTTGTTGATCTTCAGGCGCCATTATGATTTCAGATAAATTCAGATTATTAGAACAATCATTACGCACTTGCTGCATGCGCTGTAAAAAATCTTCTAGCCGCATCTGGTCCCCTGTATAAATTCTGGCGTTGAATGAGCGCCATCCGACCTAACAATAATGAAGGCAAATGAACAAATCTGATGATTACTCATTAAGACTGTTTTTCGAAGTTTTTGTGGCGCTGGCCCTTCATAAGGAACAATAAGCGACTCGAAGTCTGCGTAAACTACGTATGGAGAATTTTGCAGCCGTTTTCCAGTTCTTAAAACTAACTTTACTGCCTTCTGGGGGCGTAATTAGTTCCGTATTACAGTCAACTGGGCCGATACAATGTTTCTTATGTTCGCTTGCGGCTTGAACAGATGGAACTCTTGTTAAAACATTTTCTGCAGAATTCTTGTTTGCTATGTTTTTTGTAGTATATGCTAACAGTCTACTCATTGTGCGTATCAATGCGTAATGTGGTAGCGGTGAAAACATCAGCAGTAAGTCAACATGATTTTTGTCTGGTTCGCCTATTGTTGGACTGTTCTTGGACACTTTAATAGGCAGTAGATTTGTTTCCTCATCCCATGTGTATACATTAACAGTTTTTGGGTTTGTTTTGTTCTTCAAACTGATCAATAGAATCCACGCTAACAGGAAAGGATATTCCACTAAAGTAAGATCATTGATGTAATCCCAATAGTTAGACACTCTCTCTGCGTTTTTTGCGGACGTAATGCAGCCTTGCGAGAACACACCACATAAAACATTTGTTGTCCGAATTCTTTATGTTTAAAACTGCTCTTTTCGCAACTAATGCTGGAGGTAGTGGAATGTAAGACTTGCCTACGATCTGCGCATACTTAGACTGTTTTAATCTGATCTCTAGGACTTCGCCTCTGACCAACCAGAGCCTCTCATTTTGGCTTCTTCAGCAGCCACATCAAACTGTGTAACCAACCAGAGCCTCTCATTTTGGCTTCTTCAGCAGCCACATCAAACTGTGTAAGCAGCTGGTCTGCCCAACCGGGTGGTAAGTCATTACGAGAAAGAATAGTCTGTTGTTTAGTCGAGACCCAGACTTCTAGATTTTCTTCATTTATTGTTACATAGTCAATTAAAACAGCTAACATTACTTTAACTGGCGGGTCTATTGTTAGTTTACCTAGAACTTGAGAAATAGCATGAGCAACGCTTGCCCGTACGCTTGCTGGATCAATAACTTCTAAATCAATATCATTCAGTGCTCTTGATAAATCTTCTTGCATTGCTTCAAACAATTCGTCTGGACCTTCATATATCTTATCCATGCTGAGTTTCTTTTCTAACTCAAAATATTTATTTAAATCAAAAAAATAATTAATCAATATCGATAGTCTTTTTGTGCTTGGACTCATAACTAAAGTATAAACACCCTTTGCGTTGTTAATGTGAGCTGTTTAGAACAGAGTTTAATGTTTCGTTTACTTTTTTTAAGCATTCCTTTTTTATCTGCTCGGGTCTGGCTGTTGAGAAAAACTTGTCCTCGCCTTTCTTTGAAGATCAAACTTTTGTCTTTTGTAGTCATCAAATCGGCCTGTAAACGATTAAATTCTTCATCCGTGATGTTTGAGTCAGCTAGTGCTTTATTTATAATCAGCTTAAAGGAACTAAGTTTAGCTGTTATTAGTTGAACCATAGCTGTGTGCTTTTGGAGTTTAGTTTTTAATTTTTTGCTAGCAGCACCTACGGCTAATGAACACAGGCCGAGAGCTAAAGACAAACCGCCTAGAGGTAAGCTGCGGGTGCACCACACCTGTTGCTAAGAGACCAACACTTGTCCTGCTGATAGAGCACTTATAGTTGATGCTCCAGTATTAACATAGGTAACAGCATTAAAGCAGCAGAATACCTTCGTTTGGTTTTGCTGTATTTTGAAAGGTCCTGCTCTAGTTTTTGTAGCATTTGTGTAATGTTGGTTAATCTAAAGGTTTTTATGACGGGGGTTTCTACTATCTCTTCTCTTGGCGACTCTGGCGCTGTAGGCACATTGGATAAACTTGAACAGACATGCTTTTTTAAAAATGAAAATAATTTAGTATTCTGTATCTTTTAATTTTTTCTTTTCAATATTCAGCTGTGGATCAATTAATATAAAACAAATGTACATTAGCAGTTTATCGGCTTCTTTTCTTTCTCAATTTGAAAGTTTACGTCTTTAACGTTCTTCCACTCCCATGCAACTGATTATCCTCTGTTGACCTTAGGTCAATCCATAAACCGTATTTTGATGTTAAATAATCATCAAGCTAACACTGTGAAGGTGTAGATCTTTAGACGCAAGATCTGCTGTTGGACTTCTACCCTCCCAGCCCCAAACAATTTTCTTATTTCGTCAAAATGATGATAAGGTCTAAGCCCGCTAGCGTAGATTTGGTTAGGACTACCATCAATTGTACATTGCACTTTCGTTATTTTTGGATTAAAAAACTTTTCACTTGCTCTTGCGAATGGTTCTTCATCTTCACACAGCAATAAAATACCTTTAAGCGATTTTACTGCGACACTAAGATTAAAATTCCATATAGCGTCTGCCTGCTTTTAGGATATGTTGAATGATGACGCACGTTTTCGTAATATATTACTAATTGTGACTCATATTGTTGCTCATCAGCCTTGCTAAATTAGAGTTGCTAACAACATCAAACTCTAACGAGATGTCAGAAATGCTGTACTTTGCTTCGGTGTCTGTTGATCTGATAACACGTTTGTATTCATTAAAAGTTAGTTCGTATGACAATCTGTCTTCTAATGCTCCTTGAAAGTATGGCGCATGCGCTTTTAACAACTCAAAATCTAGGGGAATGGAAAAGCGATTTCCAAACGCATAACTTACAGCTAAAGCCTTTTTGCTGCTTTTAGCACCTGAGGCGAGTTCGGCGCCTATTCTAAGTTTTAGTGCTTCTTCATTGCCGATTCCTTGAAACGCAAGATCTTCCCTTTCATTCGCGGTTAGCCATAGATCAGAATAGGTTAAAAATATGTCTGCATTGTTTAAAGAAAATACTTCTTGCCCCTCAAGTTTTACAGAAATTTTCTTAACGATTGCCCGTCCCAAATTCTGGACAACTGTTCTGGTTTGGTCTGTTGTTTAAGCGAGTTCTATTTTGAAAGTAAGCCGTGCAGAGCCTGGCACAACCAAATCATCCGCTCCTAGGTCTGGAAATCTAACAGTAAGAATTTGATCTGCATCAATAGTAGATGGATTATTTGGAACAGTAATATACCGTTTATTTCCCTTCACGCCACGGGGTTCTTTCAGTCTTCTATGCGGGTCAAGAATCGAGCCATATACTTGTGACATTTTTATAAAACAAAATAAAAAGTTAATTATTTAAAAACATGGCAGGAATTGGAGATGAAGAAGATTATGATATTAGTGATCTTGGAGACGCCGACATGGATGAAAGGACTCCTTTGACACAGCACCGCTCAGCGCTCTCATTGCGGGATGAATTAACAGAAGATAAGGTTAGATCATTATACCAAAGTTTAGAACTAGAACCCCCCGAAACTATATACCCTGATGATTTTGAACTAAAAGATAACCATTTGTATTTTAGAAACGACAAAGGAGAACGTGTTCCGCTTACGTATAAACGAGACCCATCAAGGTTTGTAGGCGTGGATACAATTAGACAAAGGCTCAGTGCAAGCGAGCGAAATCGCCTTGGCTTTACTAAACCAGAATTAGATACGGAGGCAGTTGCTAAACTTCAAAACACACTACAAGAACTCCCAACAGATAACCAAATGCAAAACATAGAACTTAAAGATTTAAGTCCAACAGTAAACAGAATAATAAATACAAAAGAAGCAGAACTCACTGAAGAAGAAGAAACAGCATTAAAAACTATAAATGATCCGCCGCTGCCCACGCAAGAAATAAAGGCGCCTATAAGAGAATTAAAATCCCTTGATCGTACTTTAAGAACCTTCAGAGGAGAATTAATAAACAATTTAGATAAACTGACTAAACTAGATAAGGATATAGAAAAGGAAGAAAAAAAACTCGCTGAGGCTAACGAGGCCAACTTAGAACATGATGTTAAAGAAAGAATAAACCAAAAAAATAAAAGAGCTTAAAGAACTAAGATTGGCAAGACTAGAAGCGTTGTCTACTAACCGAGAACAATTACGAACTCAAGTGAGCAGAATAAGAGAAACTATCCATAGAATTTTATATGAAAACACGACGCTAGCAGAACGAATAAGAACATTGTTTAGAGAGCAAGGCGTCACATTAGCAAGCGTTATAACAGCCTTAGGATTTGCAATAAGTACACTGGTGTTGGCTATTACAGGTGGCGGTGGTCAAAGTCTAGTGCCTCCGCCGCCATCGCCTCCATCGCCGCCTGATAAATCATGGGTAAAAAAACAGCTTGATCATCTTGCGAGTTTATTAAAAAATTAGCCGGTAAAGCTATAAACTCTTTACCTGGTATATTAGGGAGTATCGTTAGCTGGCTTTTGTCTACTGCAAGCAAAGTAGTTGGCTTTATGGCCGAGCACTTATGGGCATTAGTTGTCTTAATAGTTGGGTTACTATTTAGTAAGATAAAGACCAAGTAATCCTAGGCCAGTTAATCCAACAACTAGCGCTGTCTTTTCATATTCATGGTCATTATTTTTTTTGACTTCTTCAACGGTCTTTGGGCTTTGGACCTCGGGGATTGGATGACTTAATCTTGGGTGTTTTTTTATTGTTTGTAGTATTAACTGGCCCAGAATTTATGTCGTTTTCCCAACCTTCTGTTCATTGCCTGCTATAAGAATTCATTATTGTAGTTTATTATTGTACCTACCTGGAGTCTGAGGTCAGAAGGCAGCATGTATAAACCAGTGCCAACAGCAAAGTCTACTTTCGATCTTGCGTATTGTAAAACATTTTGGTACCTTTTAATACTTAAAGGCAAATCAACTGTAGAATTAATGGCGTCCTCTAAATTTTCTAAGTATTGTTTTTGTGCGTCAAAGCCAGTAGAAGGATCTGTTATGCTCGATCTCGTTTGTGCTTGCGAACCTAGCAAACACCAAACGTAAGTACGAACAGAGTCGTTTATTCGTTCTATTCCTGCTTTAGTTAGGCCCTTAGAAGTGTCTAAGATAAATGTTGTCCATGCTGTTTTATGCTCTTGCTCTATAGACCCAAGGTGAAAACCTGTGCCTGAAGAGAAAGATGTGTAAGGAGGATTCCAGTCATAGTTATACTTTCTGTGCACGCCCCAAAAATAAGGGGTGCCTAAGCCATGATTAAGTTCCAACTTTTGTCTAAAGTCTTCCTTAACATTAATATTGAATTCGTTACAGATCCTTTCAAAAGCCTTCATGTCTATTCTGTTGCTGAATGGATTAAACGGTTTGTCATTTGTAATGGCGCTCGCAGTTCAGTCAAAATACGTCTGAAGGTGTAATAAAAATGAAATCTGTACACTGACCTCACCAAAGGATCAGGATGATTTAAATGATCAGCATACGACACTCCACACCCAGTTGATGCACAAACACAGCAAAGTTTAACTGGTTCTGATAAAACTGCATCGGATGGCTGAACCACACTTTTGCGATGTAGTCTTTTTTAATAGGGGGTTTAAGATATCTGTTTAATGGAGTACTCACCTTTTTATGAAAAGTGTCAGTCTGGGTCACAGAAATGTCGAGGGTGTCAGTTGTTATATTTTTAAGATTGTAGTGCGGCCCAACAGAATATTTTGCATTAGTATTATATTTGAACGCGCTCATTTTTATTTCGTTAAAAAAATGTTTGTAACAATAACAACTCAAGACAGTCCTTCGTCTTTAGAACATGCTATTGATAACGATTGCAGAACCAAAATGGTCGCACTCCATGAAATATTCTACAAAGTCGTATGGTTTAATATAACTGAATCGAAGAATAATAATAAGATTAAAAAATTTGATAATAGAGGAAAATTAGTTGGCCAGTTAATCATACCTGATGGTTATTACGGATTTTGCTCACTAAAAGAAGCAATGAGCTACTTCGACATTACTCTCAAACTTAACAATGCAAATCTAAAAACAATGTTAACATTCATACCTGAAGAAGAAGCAGTAGGTTACTACTTTGATGTAGAGCTAGCTAAAATGTTAGCTTTGCAACTGACAGTCAGGACGCTCAAAGATTTATTGTTACACCAGACAAAACTACTTATGTGGGAGAAAATCCGCTCGATCTTGCAGTACATTCATTACTCTATGTTCATTTGGATGAGCTAAGCACTGATGAAAACTTATATGATGGAAGGCCTCAACTGTTTAAGGCTCTTCCATCAGGAAAGCTGCATATTGCGATTATGAAATTATAAAAATCCCTAATTTTAACAGTTTAAAAAAAAAAAATTAGTTTGTGGGAGGGGGATCATTTAATATAAAGATCAAAAGAAAAAAAGGGGGAAAAAATTCTAAAATGTATAACCTCCCAATTGTTTTGGAAATAAAATAAAAAAATGTACAAAAAATTGTCGCGTGGCCAGAAAAAAATCCGGGGGTTTACATTTGCGTGGTGGGGTTTTTAAAACCTTTAAAAATTAAAAGCCTTGCGACTTTTGTGGACTTTGAACAGAATGGTGAAATCCCCCATTTTGTTTTGGTTTTGATTAAACCCTAAAGAGGGTGATTAAAAAACAAAAAAAAAAAGGTTTGGGGGACAAAAAAAAGTTTCCTAGAAGAAAAAGAAAACACCGGGGGGGCGGGGGAGGACCCAAGAAGCACTGTCTTCCCCGGGCCTTTGGGAGCGCCCCTGAACCCCCCTTTGGGAGGCCTGCGCGGGTTTGAGGGATGGGTACAGGAAACGCGCAGGACACTCCATTAAGAATCAAAGGGACATAATTTGCCCCTAAACCCAAGGAAAATTCAGACTGCGGGAAATGAAACTCATAACAGCCTTAAAATGCATCCCCAGGGGTGTAAAAGCCCGTATTTCTTTGACTGAGAGCCCCCCGGCGAGAAACACCACCCTCCAGCTGAGGGGCAAAACCCCACAGCCCCAAACCACCCTCCCCCGGGGGCCCAAGATAAAACCCAGTGCCACCCCCAGACACAGCCAAGCTTTCGCCATCGGTCTTATTTGCCCCAAGGGAAAATTTCCAAAAGTTGTAGCCTTTCCCCCACTGTAAACAGGACTTTCCCTTTGGTCAGTGGGTTTTTCCCCCTCACCGTCACTGGAACCTTTTCCCTTCCAAAGGGTCAGCCTATTAAGGCAAAGAAGAAAAAAAAACCCCCAAAGGTGCTGGGGGGGGAACCCAGAAAGCACTGTCTTCCCCTCCCTTTTAAAAGCGGGTCCTGTACCCCTTGGGGGCCTGCCCCTGTGTTGGGGAGGGGTTCGGGCCGCGGGGGACACCCTTTTGTTATAAAGGGGGACATAACTGCTCCTGAACGAGGTAAATCGGGAATTTGCGGGATGAAAACCAAAAACCCCTTAAAATAGCTCCCCCATGGGTTACCACCCCGTATTTCATGACTGCAGAGCCCCCCGGGCGAGAAAAACCACCCTCCACTGCCGACACCCCCCACAACCCAACCCCCCATGCCCACGGACAGATGAAGACATGCCACTCCGGGCAAAAGCCAAGTTTTTCCGCCTTTAACGGTCTTATGTGCCCTAAAGAGAGAATCCAAAGTTGTAGTTTTTCCCACTGTCAACAGGACTTTCCCCCTGTGGTCAGGGGGTTTTTCCCCCTCACCGTCACTGGCCCTTTTCCCTCCGGGGTCAGCCTAGTTAAGGAAAGAAGAAAAAAAAAACCCACCCAAGGGTGCTGGGGGGCCAGAGACGCACTGTCTTCACCTGCCTTTAGAGCACCCTTAAACCACCCTTGGGGGGCCTGCGCTGTGTTGACGATGGGTAAGGCCGCGCAGACATTTCCTTTTAAGTTATAAAGGGAAAATAACTGCTCCTGAACAGGGGAAAATTTCAAAACTGCAGGATGAAAACCATAAAAAGCCTTAAAAATAGACCCCCCCAGGGGTGTACCACCCCTATTTCATGACTCCCAGAGCCCCCGGGAGAAACACCACCCTCCACTCCGAGCACACCCCACAGCCCAACCCCCCATGCCCACGGACAGATGAAAACAGGGGCCAATCCCGGGACACACCAAGCTTTCCCCCCCATACGGTCTTATGTCCCCCTCAAAAAAATCCAAAGTTGTGGGCCCTTTCCCATGTCAAGGATTTTTTCCCTGTGGTCAGGGGGGGGTTTTTCCCTCCACCGTCACGGACCTTTCACCAGGGTCAGCCTAAAAAGGAAAAAGAAGAAAAAAAAAACACCCCCAAAGGGGCTGGGGGGGAAAACCCAGGAACAGGTCTTCACCTGCCTTTAGAGCAGTCCTGTACCCCCCCTTGGGGGGGGCCCTGCGCTGTGTTGGGAAGATGGGTACGGCACGCGCAGGACACTCCTTTAAGATATAAAGGGACAAAAACTCCCTCCTGAACAGGGGTAAATCAGACTGCGGGAAATGAAAACTCATAACAGCCTTAAAATAGAAACCCCCATGGGTGCCCCCCCCCCCGTATTTCATGACTGCAGAGCCCCCCGGCGAGAAAAACCCCAAACCCCCAGCTCCCGAGCACCCCCCACAGCCCCAACCACCCATGCCCCGGACAGATAAGACAGTGCCACCCCAGACACAGCCAAGCTTTCGCCATAGGGTCTTATGTCCCCTCAAGAGAAAACCCAAATTTAAGTCTTTCCCCACGGCAAGGGGGACTTTCCCTGTTCAGTGGGTCTTTCCTCCCCGCCCACTGGCCCTTTTCTCCAGGGTCAGCCTAGTAAGGCAAAGAAGAAAAAGAAACCCCCCGAAGGTGCTGGGGAGGCCCCAGAGAACCCACTGTCTTCACCTCCCTTTTTAAAAACACCCCCTTTTACCCCCCTTGGGGGGCCGGGCGCTGTGTTGACGATGGGTACAGGCACGCGCAGGAACCCCATTAAGATATCAAGGGACATAACTGCCCCTGAACAGGGGAAAATTTCAGCTGAGGTTTGAACTCAAAACAGCCTTAAAAAAAGCCCCCCCCCGGGGGGTGTACCACCCCGTATTTCATGATGCAGAGCCCCCCGGCGAAAAACCCACCCTCCAGTTTGCCGGACACCCCCACGCCCCCAACCCCCCATGCCCACGGAAGATGAAGACGTGCCACCCGGGACACAGCCAAGTTTGCCAAAACGGTTTTTATGTGCCCCCAAAGAAGAATCCAAAAAATTGTATTTCTTTCCCACTGTCAACGGACTTTCCCTGGGGTCGGGGGTTTTTCCTCACCGTCACTGGACCTTTTCCCCCAGGGTCAGCCGGGGGAAGGCAAAGAAGAAAAAAAAAACACCCAAAGGTTGCGGGGGAAACCCCAGAGAAGCACTGTCTTCACCTCCCTTTAGAGCAGTCCTGTACCACCCTTGGGGGCCCCTGCGCTGTTTTGCCGATGGGTACGGGCACGCGCAGGACACTCCTTTAAGGGATATAAAGGGAAAAAATGTTCCGAAAAAGGGGAAAATAAACTGCAGGTTTAAAACTCATAACACCCTTTAAAAATAGCACCCCCCAGGGGGTGTACCAGACAACAAAAAGTTTCCAAACTAGAACAGCTGCGAAAATCTAGAAAAAATTAATTTTGGGCCCCAGTATAATAAAAAAATTAGTTCAAAAACCCTGACCTCAAAGGGGCACTTAGAACCAATTTAGAAGGGGGAAATAAAATTTTTTTTCTTTAAGCCCATTTTACTTTTTTTTTTTGGGTCGCAAAAAATTTTTCAGAAAAGCATTCAACTCGGGCCCCTTTTAACATGTAAGTTTTTATGCCAAAAGGGAAAATAGTGGGAAAGAGATTGAAATAAACCCCCCCCTTAGGGGAATAAACAGTACATCCCCCAAACAGAAGAAAAAAGGGTTTTAAAGGATTTCTAAAAAAATTACAGTTCATTCCCCCCAAATAAAATTAGGAGACACGTTCACAATGAATTTAAAATTTTTCTGTTTAAAAGATGTGAAGAGGAATGGGGCTGGGGGCGCCCAGTGGACGCCCTTCAAAAAGGGTTTCCCTAATTAGCTGGCAAAACTTGGGAAGGGTTAAAAAATTAAATTTTACCGTCGTCGTTTTTTAAAAATGGTGGGGTTATTAAGGTCATAACAACAAGCAAAAAAATAAATTTTTGTCAAAATAAAAAACAATTTACGGGAACAAAATTTGGGATTAATTTACATTTAGCCCTGAATGGATTTTATTTATACTGAAAAAAATTTTTAACAAGAGCTGATAAAAAAACCAATAAGGGATTAGTTTAAAATTTTGTAAAAAAATTTGGACCCGTTAAATTTTATGAAAAAAAAACCCCTCTTTGTTCATTAATTTGGGGGAAAAACCCTGGTTTTTGGAAAAACAATATTTTACCCTAAAACCTTTTTTAAAAACAGTTATCTTTATAATTTTGACATATTGTGATTTTCTCCCCAAAACCCCCAAAAATAAAAAAAAAATTTTATATCAGTAGAAGGTTTAAATAGGGGCCCCCCGGGGAATGAAAACCCCCAAAATTTTTTGGTTAATAACCCCCCTCCCAAAAAAAACCCTAAAGTGAGTTTTCAAAACGCTTTTTTTTATTTTTTTTAAAGGGAAAAGCAGACCCCTATTTATTAAAAGATGATGTTCAGCAGAAAAGAAAAAATTTAAAAAAAAGGGAAAAACCACTTTGTCGAAACTGCTTTCAGGGGAAAGGGACATGGGGGAAAAGGGTTTTTGTGGATTTTATGCCAAAAATTAAAACTCGGTTTTAAAAGATTTTTAGAAACATTTTTTTTAAAGACTGTATTTCTATTTCACATGAAAGACAGGATGCATTTGGGTGAATGTTTGCGTTTAAAATGACGTTATTGAAAAAGATCAAGAAAAAAATAAGGGAAATTTAAACAAAAAATGAAAAACTGAAAAGTTTAGTAAATTAGTAATTTTAAAAAAGGATAATCCTACACAAATAGTTTGTTTGTAGATAAAAAGTTTTTTTTTGGTTATGAATCTTACTTATCAGAGGGAAAAAGAAAAAAAGGGGGATTTGGAAATCGCCCGGGGGCGAAAATGGTTGAGACCGGGGGGGCCAGAATTTCCCCTTTCTACTGTTCTCTAGGGGGGCCTCGTTTGGGAATTTTAGGGTTTTATGGCAAAAAGCAACAGCAGAAGCACTCTTTTGTGTTAATGGTTCCCCATCTTTGTATCTTTTAAGCTATGTCAATGACTGTGAGTACGTACTTAAATTTTTTTTTCGTTTTAATCGTATCATGGGGGAAATATAGAAGGTCCATTTGATGGGGGTCTTTGGCGTTGTGTTTACAAAATGCGGTCGTTGTATTCGTTTAGGGCAGGTAAAAATTTGCCAAAAACGCTTGGTTTTTGATAACCATTTCCCTTTTCTGTTTGTTCACTGACTCCCCCTGCTTGGCTTACTTTTTTTTTGCCGTGATTCCCTTTCCCTTTTCCTTTTTGGGGAAAAAATAGATTTTGTTCCCCCTTTTTTTCAGGCCCAAAATTTTGCGCAACAAAATCCCGACGGTAAGCCAAAGACAATAAACACGAAATTTTTTGATCTTTTTTTTTCTGATGGGTTTATTAAAAATCAATGAAATTTTGGGGGGGGCAATGTCTCATTGGTTTTTCCCCCGTTACAAGATTTAAAATTCCCTTTTTTTTTTCTTGGGGCAACGCTTTAAATGTGTAAGCTTTCATGTCCCTGTTTTTTTTTGTTTGTTGTTAATAAAATTAAACGCTCAATTCTCTGCTTTTCATAGTTATCGTTGGGGGCAGCTGTATTGCTCCCTAGCTTTTTTAATGCCTTTTTCCCCTCGCCGTCAAACCCCTTTGGTTTTTCTTAAAAAGGTATTTTCTTCCGCTTTAAAAAAACAAGGGGAAATTTTTACTGGCGCCCCTATAACATTTCGAGGAAACCATTTTTAGAAATTGGGGTTTTTTTTAAAATTTTAAAATATTTTTTACGTCTGGAATTTTTTCCTTGCTTAACTAGAAAAACTTTCGTAGCGAATGAAGCTGCAAAAAGCAATTAGCTTTTGGTGAATCCTCAAAGCCTAGCTTGCCCAAAATCTCTGGTTTTTTTTTTTAACGGCTTTTAAACCCAAAATTGTGAAAACCCATTCTTGGGCCCCCAAAACAGCGGAAAGGTAATACAAGATTTTGGGAAAAAGTCCCCTTTTTGGCGTCATTTTTTAAAAAAAAAATAATTATAATTTAAAAAAAAAACATGAACAGGATGACTACTACAGGGTACCGGGGAGCCTTTAAACCCTTTCCCGAACTTTTTGGGTTACAAAAGGGCCTAGTTTTTTGACAAGCTATTTTGCCCAAAAAAAAGGGAAAAGGCCCGTATTTTTTTTTGGGGCATTGGGAAAAAAAAAAAAAAGTTCCCTTTAAATGAATTCAGGGATAGAACAAATTCAACAGAAAGGGCGCCACAAACATTATTTTAAAATATTTTTTAAAAAGGTATGAAAAACCAACTAGGAACAAAAATAGTTTAAAAAATGTCGGGGGAAACGGTTTTTATTTGTATAAATAAAAAAAGTTTGGTTTGATTTGCGCCCATTGAAAAAGAACAAGATTTTAAAGTATGGTTTTTAAAGCCCGGACCGTTTTTTCAAAACAATTTTGAAATCTCTAGGGGGTGTGACTAATTACAGAAATTTTGGGAAAATTATTTTTCACCGCTAATCATGGGATTAATTAAATTTAATCATATAGATTTTTTTCCCTTTAAAATTTTACCCAGCCAAAAAAATCATAGAAACCCGGGGGAACAGAAAACATTGAATTTAGGTGGAGAAAAATAAAACCCCCAGTAAAAATTCCCGGACGTGTTGCAGCAGGAAAAAAAAATTTTCAGAGTGGAAAAAAACAAAAAAAAATTAAAAATTACAATCACCCGAAGGGAAAAAATGCCAGAGCCGCAGCCCGTTGTTTCAATGCCGGCTTTAAAAAAAGCCAGAAAAAAGTTGATCCTACAGGGAACGCCAGGGGTTTCCTACACCACCCCAAAATTTCACAGAATTTTTTTTAAAACAAAAGTCATTTTTTTTGGGGGCATTGCTTTCTGTTTGGGGGGGGGGTTTTACGGTTAAAAAATATATAAAAAAAAGACAACAAGAAAACCAAAACAAATCCGAACAATCTTTAACCCCTAAAAATAGAAAAATGAAAAACAACCCGCACGCTAGAAACCCAACAACCCAAAAAATCATTTTTATCCATTTCCGATGCAATAATACCTTTTAAAAACTTTTAAAAAAATTATAAGTTTTACTTGAAAAAAGAACTTGGTTTTTACTTAAGGGGGATAAAATTAAGTTTTAAAAACTTAGGGTGACTTAAGGCGACTTCATTCCCAAAAAACTTATTAAAAAAATTGAGGCGACTTAATTAAAAACTTAATTAAAAAACTTGAGGCGACTTGTCAAGAACTTAAATTTAAAAACTTTGAGGTGGGCTTTTATTAAAAAATTAATTAAAGAACTTTAGGGGGAAATTGTCAAGAACTTAACCCAAAAATTGAAGAACTTTTGTTAAAAATTTACCATTTGGGCATTCAAATGTAGGTAACAGGGTTCTCTCCCTTGAGGTGAGTTTGCCCCAAATCCGGGGAAAAGGACAGACAGCAGTTTAAAACCCCCGTGGGTTAAACCCCCGACCCCACAGCGGGGGAAAATAAAAAAATTTCCCACCTTTCCATGAAACGGCCAAGGGGGAAAAAACGCTTTTAACTTTTTGGGGATGTTTGAAAAGAGTTTTTCGGGCCATACATTCACAGCCTATTGTGAACTTGGCTGCGTTTTCATTCTGTGTGAGCCCTTGTTTTGCCCCCGCTGGGGGACAGGTGGGCCCCGCGGCTGGGTGAAGTGTGTGCCTGTAAACAGAAAAAAAACGCACATTTGCGCCGCACACAACAGCCCCCTGTCCCAGAGGGTCGCCTCTCACACACCAGTTTATCGGGTTGCATCACGAAAAAATTGTAATGGAAATAGCTCCCTGTTCATGTGGATTGCACCACCACCAAAAATAAACTTAAATATAAGAAAAATCAACGGGTCGCTATTTTGGGG
Organism: Conus ventricosus; assembly: GCA_018398815.1. NCBI lineage: Eukaryota > Metazoa > Mollusca > Gastropoda > Neogastropoda > Conidae > Conus > Conus ventricosus. The sequence goes on from CM031611.1 coordinate 2,097,187, forward strand.
GTCCCCGGGTTTGGCCCCCGCAGGCGGCACCCTTTCGGAGGGTTTGGGGGGTTTGCTGATTCAGGGTAGGTTCCCTCGCAAGTTTTTCACCCTAGTTTCGAATTTCGAGTGTAAAACCCGAGGGCGGGGGGGGCAAGGTTTAACCCCTCCCGATCATTCAAGGGCCCGGGGTCAGCGGGCCAAAGGGGTTTACCCCAAAACCCGACCAATCAGAATGGGTCAGCCCTTTCCCGGGCCCAGGGCCAGCCAAACCCCCACCCCAAAAAAAACCCAGGGGAAACATAATCCTGGGTTTTCCCCCCGAAAGCGGTCGGGCAAAAGTGACGCCTGCAAAATTAAAAATTTAAAACAACAGTCCGGGCCCTGCTCCCGGGGGGGGTTTTTTTTTTTCTCTTTTTTTTTTTATGTTAAAAAAATTTTTAATTTTTCGCCAAATTCCCTTTTTTTACAAATACTCTAACATGAATTTTTAAAATAAAACCTTTTAATTTTTGAATAGTACCCATTCTGTTTTTTCAAAATAAACCTGTTATCCATTTTAAAATAACACAAACCCAAACACATAGAGAGCACAGTAAACCCCGTCCTTCCGGTCGGCAGTCATGAGAGAAAGGTTAAAAAATTTTAGTCAGTGTTTTACATCGGGCCCCTTTCGGTTGGCCCGGGGGGTGTGTCCCAATTGCCACAACACAAAAAAGGGGCTGGCGTTTGGTTTAAAATTTGTTATGTCTAGTCACGGGAGAAAATAATCCGGTGTCGAAAATGATGGGGGCTCCCGCATATTCGGAAAATGCGGAAAATCCTTAGGAAAGGGCGACAATAGCAATTAAAGGCTTACCTGCTCCACCGTTTTTATAGGGGTTTTGTTCAGCAAAAGGGTGCTTTTTTTCCCCCACCTTATCTATGGGGGGGTGTTCAGCCACTGCTGCTTTCCCCCCAAAGTTACCCCCTTTAAAAATTTGTTTAAAAAAAATATTGAAACGGGTTTTTTAAACCCAAAACGTAGTATGTTTGAGGGTTTATAGTCAGAGAAAATATAAAACACGGGGGCCCAAGGGGCGGCCCCCGAAAAAAAGGTTTTAAAAACCGGGTTTAGGGGCGGGGGGAGCTTGGGCCCCTGTTTTTATAGTTCTCTCAAGAAGCTACCTGATCCTAGGACAAAACAAATGAAAATAAACCCAAACACCCAGGGTTTTGCCCATCTAATACCCCTATTCCTAACCGCCTACTATAAGTGAAGTGAGGAAAGAAGAAAAGGACACAAAATAATAAATCAACAGAACAGGGTCCTAATCTCAGAAAAAAAGACTTAAAAAAAAAAAACCCAAAAAGAAAATCCCCTCTACACATCATTTCAAGTGAAAAAGAAAATGACACGTACTGACATGCACCCGCACGCTCACCATGACACAACAAACGTCACTATTACTTCTCTTTCGGGAAGAACGGGTCCCCAAAAAGAAAAGAATCCATAAGCGGAGTGGCAAGTATTCTTTACGCCCGGCTCCACAGTTCCTGGAAGTTCCCAAACAGCCTTGAAGCTGGTCACGAATGTAACCCCTGCTGACAGTCCACTTAAGAGTGGCCACCAACACAGAACAGGTCAGGCTCGAAGGGTTGGGCCGCGAACGCAGACAAGTCACTGAAGGGAGTTGTGGCCCCAAAGAAGACAAGGTCACAGAATAGTGGCCACACAACCGGGGGTCCACCTTAGAGTGACCGCAACTGAAGACAGGGTCAATGAAGAGAGGCCACCAGTTAAGACAGGGTTCCACTGAAAAGTTGCCACAATGAAGACAGTCACTGAAGAAGTGCAAGGCCGCCAATTGTAAGACTGGGTCTCTGAAGAATGGCCGCCAACCGAATACTGTTTATCTGAAGAAGTGCCGACAACGAAGACGGGGTCACCGAGGAGTTGCAACTGAAGGGGTCTCAGTCCTTCCGGTTTTCGGATCGCATGATCACGTTTGCTGGATCCTTCCAGATCCACTAAGAACGGTTCTCCAGTCCTAAGGCAGAATGTATCACACGCCCATGGTGCAAGCCAACGTGCACACAAACCAAAGAACGAAACAAAACATGCCCTAAAGCCTCGATTAAAAACATGTTTCAGCCGTTTGATTGTACTGGTCAGTTTGTTCATGGGAGGTCGTACAGAGCAGTCAGTCACGAAAACGACACCAACTCAAATAAGCACTCCACAACATTCAAGTTGGAGATTGAACAAGGTAGGTAGAAAGGGAGGAAAAAAAAAGTCAAAAGTAGAAAAACAGGAAGGTGAGAGAAATAGACAGAAAACAAAGACCAAATAAAGCCAAGCAAGTGATACAAAAAACTGGATCCGTAAAGGTGGGCAAAGAAAGAAAAAAGTGTCACCAGAAGGGAAGTAAGTTGAGAGGATGGAAAAGAGAAGGGAAATCAGTCTACGTAAGAATAATGTCGCATACATTACTTATAATAACCGACATAACATTTCACCAACATCTAGACTGGACCCTTTTTCCGCCTTTGTCTTATTCCCTGCTCACGTTTTGAGATGAGGGTTGGCCATAACTTTCCCTACTTACCACCAGTAAGACATTATGCAAATTATTAACTTAATTGAAAATCAGAAATATTACAGCAAAATTGGCAACATGCTACTGCACAATTGTGCTTAAAACAAAAAACATTATTTCAACTCCCATATAATTTACTATAAAACGGAAGAAAAAAATATACGAACAAGAAAACCCTAGTAAGGGCAAAACCAACAGAAAATATTAAGACTTGACTGGCCACACCCTTCACGCTCGACGTGACTACACAGGCCAACCCGGGAAGGGGAAAGGCGTGCGATAGCCGGAAGATTCGCATGGGAAAAAATAAGAAACCAGCAATCTATAAAAAACAACCCCTGCAAAACCTCAAAACGATTATGACAACACATCCGCCATTGCTCGTTGTGACCCGAAGCTAGTGGCGAATAAACCCGATACCAAAAAGGGATAAAATGTCTTCTCTACCAAGTAGAGTTATGAAATAATTTGGAAGAAAAGTCAATTTGCAACAAAGAATTCTATCCACTGGGCGACGAGAAACGCGCGACTCAACGTTTTAAACTAAGGGAGTAATAATACCTTACCAACAAGCATGTAGTATGGAGAGCCTAGTCGAACGCCCAACAAACGAAGGAAGTGGCGCCCCGTCCCAGGAAGCCCCAAGTCCCCAACAGTGAAGGGAACTACTCAGCACTCGAAGCTGTGCCCCAGAAATTTCTGGCCAGAGAGAGAGAGCTCTTCACGACTGTACAGGTCTGACCTATTGCAAGTGCCGCTCAAACTCAGGTTTCAAGCCCAGGCACACCTCCCTTTAACTAAGGCAGTGTTTTCCCCTACACTCCAACAGAAGTTCGTTTATAATACCAAGCACTATCTGCCCATCGCACACCCACGCACGACGAGGATCAACCTACCTGGTCATTCCTCAGAACTCTGGCTTGGGGCTTCGTCCGTATTCTTTCCAAAGCCCTTCACTACAAGAACAGTCAAGTAAGTCGGGTCACATTCACAGTCTTTTGCGACGCACTCTGTCCAGCTTCCAAGTCCGAGCTTGCAGCTTTCCTCAGAGGGTCAAGCTACTGTACAGTCCTTTTCTGTCAGTGTCCCACCTCCGGCCCAGCAGTGGTGCTGTCAGAACCGTCCTAGACCGTTTGTCCGTCACGCTGTACTGTCGCAGTGCTAGGCAAACCTGTCTCCTGGTAAACTGGAGCCCCAGCACTGGTCTGATCACCTAGTGTAACGGTCAGCACGACGAACTCCTTCACTAACTAAAGTTAGGCTTAGCTGGTCCGATCCCTTCAAGCCAGAGTGTCGAACCCCCAAACTAAACAACAGTTAGCAGGACCGCACTCTTCCGGCTCTCGTGTGCGACTGCCGAGTTTCGTCGTCTTGTTTCACGAGTGTCTTGAAGCACTTCCTCACGAGCGCGAGGTGCACTTCCGCTGAGCTCGCCTACGTGCGCAGAAACCGTGCGTCACTACACTCCCCCCGCCTTTATGATGAAAGCCTTTTTTGTCCAGGGGTTGCAGTGAGGAAGGGAGCTCATCACCTCGCTATGAGCCACCTTCTGTTTAGTGTCCGATTTGCAGGTCCTCTGAGATGCTCCCTGTTTAGCAGCCTGTAGAGGCGAAAAGCACTGTGTGGCCATCAGGCCCCATGGAAACTGATCCTTAGCCGTCTGCGACCTCGTCCGGTTAGGCTATTTCAGGCCACATTACGGAGGGTCAGCAGATCCTAAGGTCTCACTGCTTGGCAGGCTCCCAGGCCTCCAGCGCTAGAGTGTTCCTCCATATTTTTTTACACTGTGGGTCTATCTGCACCACCAGAAGCAGCATGACCTAGTTTAATTGAACCAGGACGGTTTTTGCCGCCTCAGCGGGGCGACATGCTGGAAGCTACCCTGACCCAGCCCCCCGATATACTAGCAAACATGGCCATCGTCTTCCCACTGCCCACATCCTGGATGCGCACGTCACCCCAGGGCGGACAGAAGACACTGCATTCATGGAACTGGAGCAAGTCACCTCCTCATTCCTCCCAGTGACACGACAAACCAATACCATGGCCGCCACAATGCCCTGCAACCACTCCCCTCAGCATACCATCACAGTCTCTCTCTCGTTAGGCACCTCTGTAAACAGCAAGCAGAGGCTCAGGTGATTCCATGTCCACTGGTGCTGGTACCTCTCCGCCAGCAGCTCTGCCTCTCCGTGCTTCAAACTAGCCATCAACACCACAGTGCCTTTCCAGTGAAATGAAGCCGGCACAGACTCCAGATGAATGTTTTCTGGAATGGCTCTCACCACATGGCTGGATAAACGCCTTTCATGGCCTCCTGTTCTGCAGTATGGTTAAGACTGTATTGCCCAACTGGGCAGTGCCGCCCTGCTGATGAAGTCTACACTTTCCCCCAGTTTCCCCACATGGCCCCAGTACCATGCCATTGCCGTACCTAAGTGGCCTGGTGTTCCGACCCTGCAAAACAACCTTTAATGAAGATGCAACCTTTCCATCAAATATGCCGGGCAGAAGGTGAGATGAAGCATGACTTTCGGATACCTGATAGCCTCGTATCCACATCCAGGCAATCAATACACAATCTTGCCCTCTTTTGGTAACCTTGCATGTAACCGGCCTCCTTTGCCTTCCTTATCTGAGGCGAGGTACAGACAATATGCTTTGGGAAAGCTCGTGGCATCCATGCTCACAGCAGTAGGTTCGAGTCCGTGCCATCAAATCCCTGTTGTTGGGCCCTAGGTCAGAGGAATCCCTGTCCCTTTCTATAAGGCCTGTGTGGGATCCTCTCTGATCTCGCTAGAACTGCCCAATACCCCACTGTCCGGAGTATGGCCTGGCTGACCCCTTTTCCCAGTCAACCGGGGGGGGGGGGGGGTTGATTTGCAGCTGCATCTGAAAACCTGACTCCTGGCAATCCTGACCTGTTTCTTTCCATGGCACTTTCCACCTTCGAACCAGCCCTTGACCCTAGCAATTCGAATAAACTCAGGCGATGGCTCCTTCGAATTCTTGCATGGAGTGCTTACAGTCAGAGGCTGGTCCGGTCCTTTCAGCGTGAAGCACTAGAGCAATATGTAGCGGATTCATGCCAGTAGCCCCACTGCCTTGGAACCGTACCCGAAGTATGCACCTTGGAACTTCTGCCATTGGAGATGGTCTTTACCGCAATGACCAGAGCGTGAAGGAACTGGCGACATTGACGGAAAGATGTGTCTGCCTTCCTTCCTCCCTTGCTAGACTGGTTTCTGAAGCCACTCTGGACCGCCTCAATCTTTTTTCCGGTGCCCGACCTGTTTTGCAGAAAACACTTGATGTTGGAATCCGATTGTCAGTTGCTTCCACTTTCTCTGCTATAACTGCAGATGAGTGGTCATTTCTCCACAATCTGCTTAAAGCTGTCCAGATTCCTGCTGGAAAAACCAGAACTGACCTTGCTCCTCCTGAACTTTCCTTGGTGCCTCATCCATGACCAGAGACCGTGCATGGTACACACGTGACCTTATGGACCGGCTTCTCCATGCTTCTGGTCTCCCATATAGCAATATTTACCGGCCTCCTTATCCTGACTACTAAACAGTGCAAAATTTGCTGAAACGCCTCGCCCTGTATATAACTTTTCTGGCAGGTCTCTGAAGCTGAAACAGCAAGCACGGTGACCCGTCCGCCCAGTCCCTCATAGGACTCCCCTGGGTTCTGGCTGGCTTGCTGACTTGAGCTTGGCTGTTTCAGTCAGCTCTCTGGCCCCGAAGCGTGCTTCCAACTTCATCATCATCTGGTGAAAACACTGACTGCTCAACGTGGTGCAATGGTGAAAAGTCTTGGGCCTTTTCCTTCAACACCATCCCAGTAATCCCGACTATCCTTTTCTGAACCAGTTGAGGGCTGTCTATAGCTGTCCAAACTGTACTGAATGACAGCATTGTGTTCCCGTCATACTGTAAATTTTTTGGTATTTCCGCGGTCCCCTCTCGTCCAGAATGGGAGTAACCTAAACAGTACGTTTTCTCTGCTGCTGTCTGAGTGTCAGAAATACAATTCGACTCACTCTCAGTGCAGTCCGTATGGTCATGCCAGTAAAACTTTTTTTGTGTGACCAGAACCTTTGGTGGCCTGCTCCAAGTTACTCTCACGAGGGCAGGGACACTCGACGGGGCCCGTGTTCGTTCGTCAAGCCCTCCCAGCCATATACAGGCGCCCATCCCATCTCTTGACTCTGTCATGATCTCACACAAAATCTCGACGCCCCCCCCCCCCTTGGGGGTTTTTTGGTTCATTCGGTGCTGGCGACCTGGACCTACTTGAGTATGGGTAAAAGTGCCTGGAATCTTTAGAGACTCTGACCCAATTCGTTGCAATGCTGTCCGCTAGAGGCCGACCTTGGACAAGACAGAGACCTCCGCGACCGCCCTTGCCCCGATCCAGTAACAATCTAAAAGACTCGCCCTTCCTGTGATTTTCCTCACAATCGGAGGGTGGGGTTCCAAATTCTTTCAGCAGACCCAGGAGAGCCCACTTCCAACTCAACCAGCTTGTCACAAAATTTGGGGATGAGCAGTAACGGAGGCAGCTCGGCGAGCAGGGACTGTTATCACTGGGTTTCACAACAATACTTGTGCTTTTGCTTGCCCCCCGATGAAGAGAGGACCATAAAATCATCCATGGACTGCTGCTCATCCCATGTGGGTAAGGAGTACTCCTTTCTTTTCCTCCCCCCAATGCGGCGCCATTTTGGGGCGCCATTTAATCTCCATGGCCCCCTCTGTCATTCCGAAATCAATCAGTTCAAGCAGGTCGGCACTGGGTTTGCCATCAAGGAATGGAACGTCATCAATGGATAACCTCAATCTCCCTTCCTTTCCCTGAACACACAAGCGCACTGCTCAATCCAGAGGCTGTGTTACATTCAGCCCTATGGTCCTACAGAATAAATCTTTCCCCCTTTGATAATGGAGCAACGTGGAAAGTACTCTAGTGAGGAGTACAATTAGTACCTGGTCCTGTGTACAACACATCCAACACCCAACGCTATTAACACACTTTTGTTGTTTTAACTTACAGCTAGGGTTGTACTAACTGAAAGTCTAAGCATATCCCACTCCTGCACCAATGAAGTGTTTTCCCCTACACTCAAGAAGTTCGATTATATACCTAGCACTTCTGCACTCGCACCACCACCGCAATCTACCTTACCTGGTCAGTCAGACTCTGGGCTTGGGGCTTCGGACCGGGATTCTTTCCAGCCCTTCACTGGCATGAACTGTCAAGTAATTCGGTCACACACAGACTGCACGCACTCCTGTCCAAGCTCCACGCCGAGCTTGCAGCTTTCCTCAGAGGGTTCCAGCAGCTGGTACAGTCTTTCTGTCAGTCGTCCCACCTCCGGGCCCATCAGTGGTCTGTCAGAACTGTCCTAGCCCTTGTGTCCGTCTACGGCTGTACTGTCGAGGGGGGGGGCATGCAAGGCAAAACTGTCCTCCTGGTAACTGAGGCCCAGCACTGGTCTGTCACTTGTGTAACGTCATGCAAGACGAAGCCCTTCACTACCTATAAGTAAGGCTTAGCTGGTCGCTCCCTTCACAAGCCTGAGTGTCGCACTCCCAAACTAACAACAAGTTAGCAGGACCCGCACTCTCCGCTCTCGTGTCGTACTGCCTAGTTCCGGCGGGCTTGTTACACGAGTGTCAGAGCACACTCTCACGCGAGGTGCAACTTCCGCTGAGCTCGCCTACTGCGCAGAAACCGTGCCTTACACTACTCAATTTATAGCCGCGGACATACTTCCGCTCGTCGAACTGAACGGACGTGTTTTTCGTTCCTGCTCTCTCGTCCGGTCTTCAACTCACAATGGAATCTTTCACGCTGATTTTTTTTTGACCAACGATGAAGTGCATTACGTTATGTAGTGCTTTGTGTGTTACCTCGGATTTGTCTGCCAACTTATTTCCTGTTTTGTGAAAATGAAGAATCGAGCAAATGAAGAATTTCGTTACAAGATTTCAATAGGAGCACCTCTGCCGGGGAAACACAACCGTGCAGACGCGGTCAAAAGGGAAATCTTCCAGTTTCGTCCTCTGACAGTGAATTGCAGCAAGTCCGGACACAGCAGAGCGAGGGACAATTCGCACTAGAAAAATGACTAGAATAATACAGTGAAAAGAAAAGACATGCAGTTATCAGGAGAAGCTGGCTAAATTAACAGAAACTCGAACAGCTAGCCTCTACTCGGAAATATCCTGCCAATCAGTTGGACATTGACAGGCTGAACACGAGCAGATTGAAAAGGATCGACATGTTAGAGGGAGTGGTGTTTGAACTGAAACCGATAGAGACGAACACCGTGCACAAGAGACAATTTGAACGAAAGAAAACAAAGATCTGCGTCTACAGGTTAGATCAGCAGAACAAAGAACTGAGAAAAAGCAAGTTTGGTATCATAACGAGCATGGAACAGCACGGACGAATGGGAAATGTCCGGGTCCATGCATGAAAGCGGACCACAGGGGAAGGTGGAGACTGTGGCGGACTGTGTCAAGGAAGTGCACAGAAGTCTTCACCCGCCCGAGTCGGGGTCCAGTCACTGCAGAGACATTCGAGATGGAGCACCCCGCTCAGGTCGAACCGGCACCGGCAACCTCGCGACCCTATACTCGTCAGTTACTTTCTCCCGTCCAGAAGAAAGGGCTTGTACTGGAGAACCGGAAAAGCTGAAGCAGACTGGTGTGTCCAATTCCGAGAACTTGGACGAAGCCAACTACAGTTTGTTGTGAACCCAAAAAACATTCATGCCAACTCTCTCGGCATGGTCGACAAATGGAAAAGTGGTGGCCAAACTAAAAACTGGCAGGACTTTGAAACTGGACATAAACATTGATTTGGATTCATTTTCCCGGAAATGCTGCCATGGCCTAAAGAAAGGTAAGGAAGGGTGGGGGGCGGCAGAGGACATGGGTGTGTATATATGCTGTGTGCATATATCCCTTAGTGTGTGTGGTGTGTGTTGTGGTGTGGTGTGTGTCTAAAAAATTATGGACGTGGGTGATTCTCTTTTTGTGTGGTGTGCGTGTGTGTGAAATGTTTACATATTTATAGCTTGTATATGGACATGTTGAAAGTTGGTAGTTATATATTACAAATTGTATGGTGTTATGTCTTTCCAAAGAGAGGGGGAGAAGGGGGAAGATAGCAGTAAAAAAAGAAAAGGGGGGGGGGGGAGAAAGGTCAAGGGAATTTTTTGCATGATATCCTTTTTCTGCCCCCTCCTCTCACCTTAGGTGTAACCTTTTTTCCGGCCCTGCACCTTTCCACCCGTGTTTATTTTTTCACTCCAATTCTCATATGATTTGTAATCGTAGCCTTTTTTCTCTCTCTTCTCTTCTTCATTTACCTCTCAAGACTACTTCATTCTTTAATTATGTTTATCTAGTGTTCATGTAGATTAAATTGCATATTAATACTTATAGACTTGTATCGATGCACAATTGGTAGTGTGTATATGAGTGTGTGTGTGTGTGTGTGGTGTGTGTGTGTGTTGTGTGTGTGTGTTTGTGTGTTGTGTGTGGTTGTGTGTGTGTGTGGTGTTGTGTGTGTGGGGTACGTCGCGTACGTTTACGTGCGCGCTCGTAAGATATGAGTGGTGTGAGGTGTGTGTTGTGTTGCGTGTGTGTGTGTGTGTGTGTGTACGTGCGTGTTATCCGTGTGCATGCGCATGGTGCAGGCTCGCGTAAAAAAGAAATTTGTGTGTGTGTGCCTACATCCAGCGTGAGTGAGTATGTGTGTGTGTGTGCGGTGCGTGGTGCGGTGTCGCGCATGACGCGCGTGTGCGTGGCGTTGTGTGTGGTGTGTGTGTGTGTGTGCGCGTGTGTGGCGTGCGTGCGTGTGCGTGTGGTATGTGCGCATGTGAGTGTGCGTTGCTGTGCGTGTGCGTGTGCGTATTGTGTGTGTGTGTTTGGTGTGTTGTTGCATTACCTCCCTCTCCTCTGGCGGCCCTCTCCTTTCTCCCCTTGCCATCTTTCTCCACATTACCGGAATGTTTTGTACATCAGGAAGGAAAGAACAATGATTGTATAGTATATGTTTGAATATCTCTGTGGGGGAATGGCCCTTGCATTGCAAAGGTGATTGTACAGGTAATATAAGTGGATAATGCAAACCGAATTTTTTGATTATGTATTTTTTGGGGATGCCCTGTTTTGGGAAGCGCTGTTTTCACGAGAAGAGATGCGGGGGGGGGGGGGTGAGCGACTATGTTTCACTAAAGTTCCTGTTTTTTGAATGGCAAGACCATTTGTTGCGGGAAGTATCGATTGCCATATGAGATGTGTACATAAAATATCAATGAGTCCCGCTGCCTGTCTGTCTACCCGTCAGACTGTCGTGGCTACGTTGATGTAATAAATACCATTATTAGCCAGATGTCAGAAAACCTTGGTGGTAACGTTGCAAACATTTTTTGGTGTGTTGTTTGTTTTTGATTGAATTATTGATTTCTATGTTAGCGTTCGATCATACCAAAACCCTCTATCTTCTCTCACTCTCTTTCTCTCTCTCCTCCTCTCTCTCTCATCTCTCTCTCTCTCTCTTGCTCTCGTCTCTTGCTCCCTCTTGCTCTCTCTCTCTCACTCTCTCTCTCCTCTCTCTCCTCTCTCTCTCTCTCTCTCTCCTCTCTCCTCCCACGCCTCCCTCCCCCCTCTCTCTCTGTCTTCTCTCTCTGTCTCTCCTCTTTACTGCGTGAATGTTCAATGCTGTGTTTTTTCCCAGTGTCACGATTTTTCAGGTGGATCGGAAATAGTTAAGATACAGATGCCGTGTTTAATTGGAGTTTTTCATTCCTTTTTTATGATAGAGTGTTGTGTGTGATGTGTGTGTGTGTGTGTGTGTGTGTTTGTGTGTGTGTGTATGTGTGTTGTGGTGTGTGTGGGTGTGGAAGAAGGACAGCTATGTTTATTATGATGAAATTTGTCATTGTAGAGTAGACCATTCCTTGTGAAATTGGTTGATGTCATATTGGGAAATCCATAAGTATTGGAAATATCAACGTGCTTTCCCTCATCTCTCTCTCCACTCTCTCTCTCTCACTCCTCCTCTCTCACTCTCTCCTCTCTCTCTCTCTATCTCACTCTCTCTCTCTCTCTGTCTTTCCCCACTTACTACCTCAGAATATTTGATTGCTTCCATCTTTTTGTATATGTAAGATTTTAAGATACAAGTGATTTTCATTGCGAATGAGGAGACAGATCTTGAGATTACAGATATTGTATATATTGGAAGCTATTTACACACGGGAGGGAGGGGGGAGAGAAGGCAGGCACATGTTTATTAACATCAAACCTGTTTTCTGCGAATCTGTTTTAGACCATTTCCTAAGGATCGTTGATTGTCATAATGAATGTAATGCATAAAAATCACATGCTCTCTCTCTCACTCTCCCCCTTTCCTAACTCTCCCCTCCCTCTTCCCCTCCCTCTCTCTCTCCTCCCTCTCTCTCTCTCCTCTCTCTCACCAACTCACTCCTCTCTTCTCTCTTCTTTTAATGATCTACTTGTCTCCTACCTTTCTGTCTGTCTGATTCGTTTTTCATTCTCACAGTTTGTCTGTCCTGGTCTGTCTGTCCTTGTCTGTCTGTCCTCTCTTCTCTCTCATTACTCTCTCTCCCTCTCCTCGTCATCGCTCTCTCTCCTCCCTCATGTAATTATACATCCTGCTGGATGACATATCATGTTTGGCAAAGTTGAAAACTAGAATTTTTTGTATGTATGAAGGAATTTCTAGGGATTCATTGACGCTGTAAATTCGGATGAGAGGCTTCACAAAGAGGGAAAAAATAAGCTGTGTATCATTGTCTTGAAAGATATTTGTAAAATGGGACGCGATCACCGTCTGAAAGGATTATGGATTGTCCCAATCATGATTGTGATGTGTTCATAATGGTTGTCCTCTCTCACCCGACCCTGCGCATTGCTTCACTCCTTCCCTCTTCTTCCACTCTCTCTCTCCTCTTCTCCACTCTCCTCTCTCTCTCCTCCTCTCTCTCTCTCCCCATCTCTCCTCATCCGTCCTTCTCTCCCTCCCTTCACCTTCACCCCTTCTCTCTCCCTCCTCCTCTTTTTCCCTCAATCCCATCCCCCCCCCTCCCCATAACACCCTCACCCCTTCCTCACTCTTCCCCCTCCTCCCCACTCCATCACACACCTCTTCCATCCCACTCTCTCTCTCTCTCTCTCTCCTCACCACTCTCTCTCTTCTCTTCTATCCAATCTCTTTATTCTCCACATGTTCTCTTTCTCTATCTCTCTTATCTACTTTTTATACTTTTTCTTTCTTTATCTTTGTTTCTCTCTCCTCTTCTCATTCTCCTTCTCCTTCCTCTTCTCTCCCCTATTCCCTCCCTCTCCCCCCCCTCTTCATTCCTTCTCCTCCCTTGTCTCTTCCACTTTCTCTGTTTTCTCCTTTCCTCTTTCATTCTTTTCCTCTTCCCTTTCCCTCTTTCTTCCCGCCTCTCCTCTCTTTCCTTTTGCCTGTCCCACCACTCTGTATTTATCCAGTCTGTCTATCATCTGTCTCTCTGTCTTTGTCTCCCCCCCTCCGCTCTCACCATCTCACTGTGGCTTCTATTTCCTGGATTACATAGATGCTTTTCATGATGCACAGAATGAAAATCCCCACCCCCCCACCCCCCCCCCCCTTCTGTTTAAAAATAGAATTAAAAGGCGTGTCCATGTTTGTTGTGTTTGAAATGGAGGCCATTTACTTTTAAAAATAAAGAAAGTGGGGTTAGGGTGAATGGAGGAAATGAAAGTTGACATTACAGATTGTATTTAATCTGAAGCTATTCACAAACGTAAAGAAAAGAAAACATATATTACTATTTGAAATCTTTTCTGGGTAGAAACAATAGCTTATATTTATGAGGGAACTGATGATTGGCTTATTGAGTGTGCACGCGAGGTATCCAACGATTCCTCCCCCCTCCTCCCCCCCACCGGCAGAACTCACAGTGGTCGGTTTCCCTCTGCCCCTATCTCGTATTGTCGTACCTGTCTATTCTGTTTTTTCCTTCTCTTTCTCTTTTCTCTCTGATCTGCTGATTACTGCTAGAAGGTTCTGCCAATCCTCTGCCTGCCTGCCCGTATGTATTCCTGTTGGGCTATCACCCCGACCTTCTCTTCTCCCACAATCCTATCCCTTCCCCCTTTTTACCCCACCTCCCCCCTCCTTTATCATACAACTCTCTCCAACCAACAACTCCCTCCCTACACAACAAAAACATCCAAACCAACATCTACTTAATACCCCAACCAAAACAAACAAACAGGGTTTGTCTTACAGATTCAGCTAGAGTTAGCGGCCTAAAAAATGTAAAAATTTGGGTTTTAAACTGAAGAAAAAAAAAACGTTTGCCCGTCGTGTGGAAAGGAAAGGGGAAAAAATTTTTTTATGTTAAATTGCTCTGCTTATAAAAAAAGCGCAAAAGCGTAATTTTCAAAATCCTTTTCCAGGAAACCCTGACAGAGATCGGAAACAAAATTTTTCTTTCAAAAAACAATGAAAAGTAACGTATCCTGGCAGATTTTTAGCAAAAGCAATGAATTTTTGGAAGTGTTAAAAGAAAAAAAATTCAAAAAATTTTCTGAGATCCCCCGTTTACCCCCCCGTTTCGCGAAGGTTTTCCCTTTTTTGTCTCTGTCTCTTTCTTTTTTTTTTTCTTTTCCTGCCTTTCCCCCCCCCCTCTCCTCTCTCTCTCTCCTCCCCTTCCTCTCTCTCTCTCTCCCCTCTTTACCTTTGGGCGGCGTGTGTGTGAGTGCGCGGCGCGAGCGCGTGCTTTGTGCTGCACCTTTGCTGTGCTGCTATTTTCTTTCATGCGTGTGTTTTGTTTTTGAAAAAGATTGAGATATTTATGACAAAAATTTTATTTTTTATGAATGCCCCCCCCTTTGTCTGAAAGGGCTGTACGCTATGGCAAAAAAAAAAGTGTCAGGTCATGTCAAGGTCCCCCTTCTCTCTCTCTCTCTCTTCTTCCCCCTTCTCTTCTTCTTTTTTAATGCCTTGGCCCCTTTCGTTGTCTGATTCTTTTGCTTTCTCCTGTCTGCTGTCGTCGTCTTTGTTGTCTCCTCTCTCTCTCTCTCTCTCTCTATCTCTCTCTCTTCTCTTATGAAATTATACTTCCGCTGGAGTACAATCTTTTTTTGCAATGTTGAAACTAAATTTTTTTTTCTATGGAAGGGAATTCAGGTGAGTTCTTTGACGCTGTGTTTCGATGAGGCTTAAAAAAAGGGGGGAAAAAAAAAAATTAGCTGTGTTCAGTGTCTTGAAAGTTTTTGAAAAAAGGAGCGATCACCTTCTAAAGGGGATTTTGGATTGTCCAATCATGATTGTGATGGTGTCAAAAGGGGTTTTCCCTCACCCGCGCTTCAATCTCTCTCTCCTCTCTCTCTTCTCTCTCTCTCCTCTCTCTCCTCTCTCTTTCCTGTCCCCCTTTCTGTTTTTCTCCTGTCTGTCTGTCTTCTCTTGTAGTCTGTCTTTTTTCTTTTTTTCCCCCCCCCCCCCTCCTTCTCCTCTCTCTGCTTCTTATTCATGGATTACATAGAGCTTTAATGCACAGAATGATCCCCCCCCCCCCCCCCCCCTTGTTTGCAATAGAATTACGGGTGTCCAGTTTGTTGTTTTTTGAATGGGGGCCTTTTTTTATTTGTTAAAAAGAAAGGGGGGGTAAGGGGG
>CM031611.1:2123003-2125503 GCA_018398815.1 Conus ventricosus
TCGGTACACTGAGGAGAGTTGGTGGATGGAAGAGGAAGGTATGGATTGCATGGACAGCTCACTACACCTCTCCCCTGGTTAAACCACTCAGAGAGAGGGGGGAGAGCTAATCCGTCACACACACACACACACACACACACACACACACACAACACACACACACACACACACACACACACACCATGCACATGCACACACGCACGCACGCACGCACGCACGCACACACTCACGCTTGGTGAATGGTGTGAGGGAGATAACTGCTATCAAGGGCATACATGGAACCTGTTCCACTAAGGAGATTTATCTCCCTATCACTGTTGTCTGCTCCCTCTGTCTGTCTGTCTGTCTGTCTGTCTGTCTCTCTCTCTCTCTCTCTCTCTCTCTCTCTCTCTCTCTCTCTCTCTCTCTCTCTCTGTCTCTCTCTCTGTTCTCTCTTTCTCTCTCTCTTCTCTCTCTGTCTGTCTGTCAGTCTCTGTCTCTCTCTCTCTCTCTCTCTCTCTCTCTCTCTCTCTCTCTCTTTCTCTCCCCCTCTCTCTCTCTCTCTCTCCCTCTCTCTCTCTCTCTCTCTTCTCTCTCTCTCTCTCTCTCTCTTCTCTTCTCTCTCTCTCTCTCTCTCTCTCTCCCCACCCCCGTTCTCTTCACGAGAACAAAAGCATGGCTTTTTTGTTGATATAACTGTCGCCAGTGTCTGTGTTTTTTGTCCACCTTTTTTACACCAAATCCATGGGCAGAACAACGTCGGTTCCATCTCCAGGGGCAGCCACAGCTTTACATTATTATTCACAGTTCATCTGTTAACCCCCTTCAGATGGGGCCATGGCCTTTTTCTATATATTATCATTCATTCAATCACCCATTCTCTCTCTCTCTCTCTCTCTCTCTCTCCTCTCTCTCTCTCTCTCTCTCTTCTCTCTCTCTCTCTCTCTTTCTCTCTCTCTCTCTCCTCTCTCTCTCTCTCTCTCTCTCTCTCTCTCTCTCTCTCTCTCTCTCTTTCTCCAACACATGTGCAAGCAGAAATAACACTGTATTCATCATCTCGCACAGTGCACCATGTTCAAGGGGAGAGTGGTGACACTGTGTGCATCGCCTACACACGGAGCCATGTACCATGGAACAGTCTTCTTTCCACTAACACTGTATACATCATCTCACACTTGCACTGAGTACCAGGGAACAGTCTACTCCCTAGTGACAGTATACGTCGCTTCACACAGTGTGTCATGTACCAGCGAACTTCTTCTTCTTCCTCGTTCGCCTCCGTTAGATGAGGAGCCCGGGTGTGCTCGATGAAGGCTGCCCTCCGTCGCAGTTCCTCCAGGGTGCCGTACAGCTTGGTTTCCCACTGCTGTCGGTGTTGGCCAGTACTTTCTCCTGGATGCTGCATACGTCGTACAGACGTGAAGGATGTGGTCGGTTGTCATTGGTCCCTCACCACACTGGCACTCTGTCCAATGCCAAATTTTGTGTGCATGTGGATGTATCGGGCCACTTGCGCAACTTAAACCACGATACCACGCATCCACGCTTTCATGATGATGCAGTACCAGGAAACGATCTAATCCTACTGACACAATATACTGACTTCCCACAATGTTCTTCTGAGCCAGAGACAGTGCACCCCAACTACCACTATATGCACTAACTCACACAGTGCATCGCGACCAGGGGACTGTCTCCTCCCTATGATACCATATATCAATCCACACAGTGGTGTCATGTACCCTGGACCAGTCTGCTCCCTATGATACTATATATCAATCCACACAGTGTGTCATGTACCCTGGACAGTCTCCTCCCTATGATACTATATATCAATCCACACAGTGTGTCATGTACCAGGGGACAGTCTCCTCCCTATGATACTATATATCAATCCACACAGTGTGTCATGTACCCTGGACCAGTCTGCTCCCTATGATACTATATATCAATCCACACTGTGTATCATGTACCCTGGACCAGTCTGCTCCCTATGATACTATATATCAATCCACACTGTGTATCATGTCCCCTGGACCAGTCTCCTCCCTATGATACTATATATCAATCCACACAGTGTGTCATGTCCCAGGGGACAGTCTCCTCCCTATGATACTATATATCAATCCACACAGTGTGTCATGTACTAGGGGACAGTCTACCCCCTATGATACTATGTATCAATCCACACAGTGTACCATGTCCCCTGGACCAGTCTGCTCCCTATGATACTATATATCAATCCACACAGTGTACCATGTACCCTGGACCAGTCTGCTCCTATGATACTATATATCAATTCACACAGTGTGTCATGTACCTGGACCAGTCTGCTCTCTAGTGACACTGTGTACACCTCCACAGTGTACCACGAACCTGGAAACCCATCTACGCTCTACTGACACAGTATACATCACCTCTACTGTGTCTGTGCCTTAGGGAAGTTTTATGGAGTCAGGCATTTCCCAGTTTCTGAGGAAAAGAACAGCATCAGAAGGGACACCTTGGAACAGACTCTTTA
>CM031611.1:2128003-2134937 GCA_018398815.1 Conus ventricosus
AAATTAGACGAGATTAGACTGCGGCAGTCATAAAGGGCAAGGAACTCAGTGCACGTAGGGTTACTGATTATGTGTGCACTGCCTGGAGTCACTGACCAATGAATGTCAGGCAATACATGGGGGTGACGAGTTAACTGCTTGCAGGATCGTTTTTCGAACCTCCTTTTCGCATAGTATTAAAAGGTATATCCAGAAAATAAATTAGTCCAGTCCAGTTTAAAAGGGGGCTCATGGTCAAATGACAGAGGTTGTTGGATTTTTTTTCCAGTGCTCAGTCACAAGTTCGAACAATTCATATGATTTTTCTTTTCTCTTTTTTTTTCAGCCTGAAAATCATCTCTATTCACCAAGTAGTAAATAATTACCTGATCAGTTTAACGAAGGCTTTCTGTGCCTGTTACGGATGGTGTGGTAGTGTATCTTTCACAGTATAACTCTCACAAGAAAAAGTTTGGTTGCGTGTAACTTCTTTCCCCCCCACACACATACCGCACGAACATAGACAGCCTGGCAAAAACACAAGTTAAGTTTTGTATGCAATATGACCATCAAAAACACATATGACTATAATATAAATGAACAGGCACGAGGAATGTCAATACACACCACTAGCAGTAAGGGCGCGCAACACCTCAAAGAGCTTTAATCCTCGACCTCTAAATTGACATCTTAAATATACATTTTGTCCCGGCGCGGACTTCGCTGGCACCTTCATCAGTGTCCAGACAGACAGTTGATATCCTTGGCTGCGTCCAGCCCAAGTCACAGTCTTCACACAATACGCAGAGCTGCTCACAGATGCAGTACGTGGAGTCCTCCGGGAACAGCCACACAACAGAAAAAGACACGCGTTGATCCTCCGACCTGGAGGTCAATCTCTCGACGTCGTCGTGACGGAGAATGATGAGGCCTTAAATACACGAGTCTTCAGCTGAGCTCGTGGTGGGCCTCTCCATGTCTCAGGAGGAGAATGATGAGGCCCTTTAATACCCGAGTCTTCAGCTGAGCTGGTGGTCAGCCTCTCCATGTCTCAGGACGGAAAATGATGAGGCCCTTTAATACACGAGTCTTCAGCTGAGCTGGTGGTCAGCCTCTCCATGTCTCAGGACGGAGAATGATGAGGCCCTTTAATACACGAGTCTTCAGCTGAGCTTGTGGTCAGCCTCTCCATGTCTCAGGACGGAGAATGATGAGGCCCTTTAATACACGAGTCTTCAGCTGAGCTGGTGGTCAGCCTCTCCATGTCTCAGGACGGAGAATCATGAGGCCCTTTAATACACGAGTCTTCAGCTGAGCTGGTGGTCAGCCTCTCCATGTTTCAGGACGGAGAATGATGAGGCCCTTTAATACACGAGTCTTCAGCTGAGCTGGTGGTCAGCTCTCCATGTTCAGGAAGAAGAATCATGAGGCCCTTTAATACACGAGTCTTCAGCTAGCTGGTGGTCAGCCTCTCCATGTCTCAGGACGGAGAATGATGAGGCCCTTTAATACACGAGTCTTCAGCTGAGCTGGTGGTCAGCCTCTCCATGTCTCAGGACGGAGGGCAGCGGCTTGTGGTAATCAGCTCCAGGCCGGACTCAGGGGCCTCGCCGACACCTGGTGGTAATCAGCTCCAGGCCGGACTCAGGGGCCTCGCCGACACCTGGTGGTAATCAGCTCCAGGCCGGACTCAGAGGCCTCGCCGACACCTGGTGGTAATCATCTCCAGGCCGGACTCAGGGGCCCTTTCCGACACGTGGTGGTAATCAGCTCCAGGCTGGACTCAGAGGTCTCGCCGACACTGGTGGTAATCGCCTCAGAGGCCTCGCCGACACCTGGGAACTGACTGCCTCAAAACCTAATGACTCAGTCTCTCTTCGGCTCCATGTGATGCCTCTAGGCCGGCAGATCTGCAGACATGAAGGGAAATCCTCGCTCTCCTGACCTGGCACAAACGCAGGTGAGTAGCTGTCAGGTAAACGGGTCTACCGGTGAACAGGAAAACATGTCCCATTTCAGAATTGTCTCCAAAATTTTGGTCGGACAAAAACGGTCATTCGCAGGCCAGGGAGGGATGAGGTCACCTTCCATGTCCCTTGCTTTAGAACTGTGACATTTGAGATTTATCCCCCCTACAGCCGTTATAAAAAACACATTTGCATTGATGATGTCTGTCCAGGGCCCCCATGTCATCAAGCACTGTGGTGGTTGTTTTGGGGTGTAAGGAATCTTCCACACCCTTGGGAATCAGTTATGTTCACAGGGCCTTTGTTTTTGTTTAAATCCTGCAATTGCAAATTCAGAATCTCTTTTGCTCCCCAATGTGTCAGTTAGAGGCCAAGACGTTGAGGAAAATTTCCTGATCACGGCATAGTTATTTTTGAAATATAGTCCCTTCTACAATTCACCCAATCATATACAGTTTTTCGAAGTTTATTTACGTGCGTGCGCGCGTGGGGGGTGGTCGTGCGTGCGCGCGCGTTTTGTGTGTGTGTAAGTGTGTTGTGTGTGTGTGTGTGTGTGTGTGTGTGGTGTGTGTGTGTGTGTGTGTGTGTGTGTGTGGTGTGTGTGCGCGCGCGCGCGCGTGTGTGTGTGGGGGTGGGCGTGTGTGTGTTTGTGTGTGTGTGTGTGTGTGTGTGTTTTTGGGTTGTGTTGTGGTGTGTGGTGTGTGTGCGCGCGCGCGCGCGCGTTGTGTGTGTGTGGGGTGCGTGCGTGGTGCGTGCGTGCGTTCGTTGTCGTGCTGCGTGTGGTGTGGTGTGTGTGTGGTGTGTGTGTGTGGTGTGTGTGTGTGTGTGTGTGTGTGTGTGGTGGTGTGTGTGTTTTTTTTTTGGTGTGTTTGTGTGTGTGTGTGTGTGTGTGTGTGTGTGCGTGGGGGAAAAGGAGAGGGTGCGCAGGCGTGTGAGACTCCGCTGAGCACGTATCCGCCAGTCGTGTGATATACATATGATGTATGACCCCTATTTTAAAAAAGATAATACGTGTGTGTGTGTGTGGGTGTGGGTTGTGTGGTGTGTGTGTGTTGGTGTTGTGTGTGTGGTGTGTGTGTGTGTGTGTGTGTGGGTGTGTGTGTGTGTGTGTGCCTGTCGTGCGAAGTGGTCCGCGGAGTCCCGCATGAAACACATACAAAAACGGAAAAAAGCCACGCATGCATCCAATTCTGTAAATTTACATTTTACCACTTGCAACGTTTCTTTGATGAAAGACACTAGAAGCCCCAAAAACAGAAAAAGGTAGATAGAAAGACGGACAGTGACAGAGAAAAGCGCGGACAGGCGACGGAGAGACAGACGTTTTTAGATAGATACTCAATGATAGATAGATTGTTTGCCCGTGAACAGACAGTAAACACATGATATATAAATAGTGGATAAGAAGATGTGAGGATATACAGACTAATAAACAACGAATGATGGAGCGTTTTTAAACAAAATTAAGTATGACCGCTTACCACTGAAAAGAAATTATCAATAGCCGGCCGTGCGGGCTTTTTGCCCGGTCGGTAACATAAAAAATCTTTTTGATTTTCCTCATGTTTGTAGCCCGTTTTACTTGCAGAGAGGGTTCCCTATGTTTAAAGCCTTTAAAGAGGGTTAACAACGGTGTTTTACTTTAGCATGTCTGTGTGTGTTTGAAGAGGGAAATAATACTGAAAAACGTTGTTAAAGCTTTTTATCAGCAATGGTTTTAAAACTTTTCAGCCCATGCTTTAAAAAATGCTGAAGAATGTGTCATTGCGAATGATGAAAAAAGGGGTGTAACGCCAGTAAAAAGTTGTTTTAGGGGGTTATATTTGATAGATGTCAAAGGGTAACGTATGCATGGTTCTCCATTGATTTTATTTTTTTTACCATTGAGTAAGGTCAGTGTACCAAGTGCTACGCCTCCTCTCTCTCTTCTCTCTCTCTCTTCTCTTCCCCTTCTCTTCCTCTCTTCTCCTTCTCTCTTCTGTTCTCTCTCTCTCTCCTTCTCCCCTTCTCTTCTCTCTCTCTTCTCTCTCTCTCTCTCCTCTCTCTCTCTCTTCTCTCTCTTTTGTAAAGACCAAAAAGGGTTTGGGCCCTATTCTTTTGGAACTCCCTTTGGCTTTTACAAATGTGGTCCTGAGTAAAGGAGGCATGAGGGCTGGAGTCTGAAAAATTGAAGGGGAAAAGATGATATAAAAACACTTTCGTGTATGATTAATGACGTGTTTCCCTGCAATCTGAAAAGAGCTTTTTTTTTGCATAAACAATTAGAGTATAGGGTTTTTTTTATGTTTGATAAAATTTTATTATAACGAAGCAGAATGTATGAAAAAAAAGTAGAACAAAGTAGGGGAGAGGGAAAGAAAACTCGGTTTGATCGAGAATGTAAAATGACAGAATCAAAACGACAACATTTTCCCAACGCATGAAATGAAGAAAGTAAAATGTTTGGCTCGCCGAGAAAACCAAAAAAGGTTGCAAGAAACCAAAAAGCACAATAAATTGTATTAATCATTTATATTTCCGGTCCATATCCGAAGGAATTCTGCCAAATTCAGTAAAAATTTTGTGAAGACTTATTCAAGAAATTTCCTACTAATGCGTGGTGCCAGTATTTTTTTTTTGAAAAGTCAGAAAATGATGTTCGTAGTGAAAAAAGAAAATGAGAAATAAAAAAAAAAGGCTGGACAGTCCCAATTAAAGAAAAAAGTTCTATTTGCGATAAAATTGACAGGATTTAAAAAGTGGGGTCCTGGTGGGGCTGATTGGGGGTATTTAAAAATTGTAGTAACATTGTCATTGATTTTTTTCAAATATTTTAAAATATTCTGATAAAGTATATAATTACAAAGGATATGTTTGAGTTTTGGTTTCTTTTTTAATGTTTATTGGAATGCGTGTTGTTCATCCTGCGTTCCTTGATGGGGGAAAATTGGCCCCGCCTTTTGAAAGGAGGGAGTGTCTGGTGTGGTTTTGTGGTCCGCCTGAGTTTACCCCTTTGCTTGGGTATGCCCCGCTTTGTTTCGACACCCCACTAAGGAACATTCATTGGAGGAAAAAACGTATTTACGGCACAGGTGTCAGAACAACAAGGCACACAGTGTAGAGTATTACTTCACACAGAATGTCGTGAGCATGAACACTTCCCACCACCTTGTCCTTTTTTGCCCCCCTCTTTTATACCAAGCAAAGTTTAGTGTGACAGCTTCCAAAGCTTTCGCCAAGTATACAGTGAAACATACAACATGCAATCGATGCCGTAACATAACCAAGATATACATGCTGAGAAAACTGTAAAAGATCGCACAGTAACCAAAAAAGTATACATGCTAAAGCATACAACATGCAATACGATCGCACAGCGCACTTATGTCGATACGTTCAAAAGTTTCGTCCTGAAGTAACGCTCACCGTGTCGGCGTGTGTTTGCCTGCCCGAATCCCCCAAAGGAAGTCGCTGAAAAAAGTCCCAAAGTCAGCCCCTTTCCCATGGCCAGTCCAAAAGGTGTCGTGTTCCCAGTCACTAAATGTTTAAAAACCAACATTTACTAACCCTAACAGTCCATTTATTAAACAAACCCCCCCCCCCAAAAAAAAAAAAAAAAAAAAGTTCCAAAACCACAAGACCCCCCTAAAAATACAGAGTAAGTGACAGAGAGAGAGAGAGGGAAGAGAGAGAGAGAGAGAGAGAGAGAGGGAGAGAGAGAGAAAAGGAGAGAGAGAGGGGGAGAGAGAGAGAGAGGGAGGAGGAGAGAGGGGAGAAAAGAAGAAAGGGAGAGAGAGAGAGAGAGAGACAGAGCAAGGAAGAGAGACGAGATATAGAGTCATGAACGAGAGAGGCAGAGAGGGAGAGATTTTTATGTGTAATTAAAAAAAACTTATCACAGAGAGAGAGAGAGAGAGAGAAGGGGGAGAGAGAGAGAGAGAGAGAGAGAGAGAGAGAGAGAGAGGAGAGGGCACTTTTAACACTTTTTCCTTTGATTTTTATTTTCATTACCCAAAAAGGTCTTTGGAAGGGGGGAGGTAACAGAACAAAACATTTCCCCCTTCCTTTCCCGCAAACAATTTCTACACATTCATTTCCCAAAGGGGCACCAAATCAAAGGTTAAAAAAATAATTTTAAAAACATTTATTATGTCCCAGCAAGGAGTAATGAAAATTTGAAAAAAAAAAAAAAAAAAAAAAAAAAAACCGACTAACTCGACCCTCCACTCGTTCAAATGAGGGGCAATGTATTTATGATCTCTTCCACTTGCGATGAAAAGATAAAATTCATTAGTTTCCTTTACAAGCATTTTTTAAATTCCCCTACCTCCCTTGTTAATTTTTAATTTCTGCGATGAATTTCGCAATGATTAATTACAGTTATCATTGTGATAACACACTGCAAAAATTTTTCTTTTCGCTATATCTAATGGGAAAAAATAAAAAATTTGTCCCCACTTTATTATAAGCGAATGGAAAAGAAAGTGTTTTCGTCATAATAAAGTGTTCATGCAGGACAGGGGATTCTGTGGATGTTTTAATTCAAACCTCTTTTGTTCGATTAAAAATTAAATTTTTCAACTAAAATTTTCGTAATTTTTCTGTGCATCTATTGTTATGACATTGGAAATTTTCAGATGAAACCTTCTTAATGAAAAAAAACCCGCGTATTTTTTTTTATTCATTCTGAGTCCAATTTGTTTAAAAGAAAAAATAAACTGTTTTAAATTCCGCAAAAAACTGATGCTCTTCCCTACTTCCTGGGGCATCCACACTATTCCAAAACCCCTTTTGAAAGGGCTTTTTTTACTTTTTTGGCCCCTTTTCTTTTTCTTTTTTTCCCCTTTTAAAGCTCATGATTGGGTTGCCTCTAAAACGGGACTGGGGGCTTCAAAAACTTCAACCGTACTTAAAACATTTCACAATGTACTTATGTAAAGGGATTGCCATCTTCCATATAAAACGGTGTTGGGTGATGAAGGTACTTTAAAAGGAAAAGCTTATAGATA
>CM031611.1:2135937-2150334 GCA_018398815.1 Conus ventricosus
TTTGAGCATTCCATTGCACCACCGTTAAACTCCTCAGGGATTCATATTCTTGAGAGACCCATTCCATTCCCACTTGTCTATAACTCATCAGTGGATTCATAGTTCATTGAGAGACCCATTCCATTCATCACCTGTCTATAACTACCAGTGGAGTCATAGTTCTTTGAGAGACCCATTCCATTCACCACCTGTCTTTAATTTATCAGTGGATTCATAGTTCTTTGAGAGACCCATTCCATTCACCACCTGTCTATAACGTATCAGTGGATTCATAGTTCTTTGAGTGACCCATTCCATTCACCACCTGTCTATAACTCATCAGTGGATTCATAGTGCTTTGAGAGACCTCCTTGTGTACACATCAAAAGTAACCATCCACCATCTGTATTAAAGACCATACCCCACGGCATAAACAAGAGACTATTAAATCTGTCATACAGTGAGAGAGTGTTCAACAATGCAGCAGTAGAATACCGGGAGGCACTACAAAGAAGTGGATACAATTACAAACTACAATACAACCCAGATAACAACACAAATAAAAGCAAGAAAAATAGAAAAAGAAAAAAAATCATATGGGACAACCCCCATACGACGGGAAACTCAAAACAAACATAGGGAAAGAATTCTTCAAAATCTTAACAACCCCATTTCCAAACGAACACAAACTGTCCAAAATATTTAACAAAAACACTGTCAAACTATCCTACTCATGTATGCCCAACCTCAAAAACCTAACTGATGCATCCAACAAAATGAAAACCAACACAGCAAAGAAGGGCGAAGAAAGGAAATCTTGCAATTGCATAAAAAAGAGCAGTGTCCACTAAGCAATAAATGTCTTCACAACAATACTGCATACCAGGCTACCGTGACATCAGAAAATGAAAAAAAAAACATACATAGGGATCACTGAAAACCATTTCAAAACCAGATATGCAAACCACAAACAGTCATTCAACAAAGAAAAATACAAAAACCAAACTGAATTGAGCAAATACATTTGGAAACTTAAAGACGCAAAATAAACTATAACATATCCTGGAAAATCATAAAAAGGGCATCACCATACAGCAATATTTCAAAAAGATGCAACCTATGCCTAACTGAAAAATGGCTAATACTATGTAAACATCACTTAATAACTCGTAATACTAAAAGAGAAATAGTAAATAACTGCAGGCATAAATGGAAATCGTTGATTGTGAACACACCCCGTACAACAACCTGCACCCCCCCCCCCCCCCCCCCCCCATAAAAAAAAAAAAAAACACGTGCAACCAACACGCACGTGAAAACAGCTGCAACCAGGCCCCACACGCCGTATAACACCAGCGGTGGGCAACCCAAACTCCATCCTGACGATAGCAAGAGCGCTAGAAACAAATTTGTAGATAATTTTAATATTCCTCTTAATACTTGTCGTAACTGTACGATGGTTCCCTCAGGCAGCTAGTGAAGGGTTTTTCATATCTAAAATATATTCCCCCCATTTTCTTCATTTTTTTATATTTTTTTATTATTTTTTTTTAAAATTCAAACCTTTGTCAAGTCATTGCTGTAATGACTGAAGAATTGTTAACTTGCACTTGTTTTCTCCCACTGTTTAATTGTTCAGCAGTATATATATATATATATATATATATATATATATATATATATATATATATATATATATATATATATATATATATATATATATATATCGAGGGCTGACTGCTAGAAGTCAGTAACTCGATTTTTTTTCGATTTTGAGATTTTATACTCTTCTGATAGATTTGGACTCTCTCTTTCCGATGGCGATGTCAGATTTTCGTTTCTGGTAAAATTGATTGAGTTATTAATTAAAACCTAAATCAATTATCTTTTATCCCTGGTTCTTTTGATAGCAAAAGGTACTTAAGTAAAGTTCCAGACTTATAGCTCGCTTTGTTCTACAGGGCACCACACAAGTGTGGGAGCTAAATGTACGTATCTTGCTATCATGACTTATAGCAGTGACAGCAAAGCACTCATTTGCCTGGCGGAGTACAGCTAGAACTCGGATTCTCAACTTACTGAGTTATAGCAAACAAGTTTTCTTTTTGAATCATCTCTTCCCACTAGCCAAAACATAGCAGGTGCAAGATACCGACTTGTAGCAGGTAGCGTCGGGGGTCTGCTAGTGTAAACTTGGTGTTGAGATATGTGCACCTGGCACTTGTCCGGTTGGTACTATCAATTAAACACATCGGGCAGTAGGCAGCATTTCCAGCGTGGAATGGCTCCTTAATTTGGTTACCACGACTAGGGACGATTTCCTGGACACAGCAGTTTTCTTCCCATTTTGCCATTTTCATTTGAAGAAGCAACACATTTTTCAGTCGGATTTTCCAGCCTTTGTTCTTCCCATTTTGCCATTTTCAATTGAAGAAGCAACACACTTTCCCAGTTGGATTTTCCAGCCATTTTTCATCGCATTTCTCTCAAAAGGTAATGTTTTTTTTTTCTGTCACTGTCTCTGCCTCAGTTTCTCTCTCTCTCTCCCTCTCTCTCTCTCTCTCCTCCTCTCTCTCTCTCCTCTCTCTCTCTCTCTCTCTCTCTCTCTCCTCTCTCTCTCTCTCTCTTCTCTCTCTCTCTCTCTCTCTCTCTCTCTCTCTCTCAATAATCTTATCTCTGTGCATGTGTGTGTTCGTCTGTAATACAAGCGAAATTACTTAAGTTACGCATGTGTGTGTGTGTGTGTGTGTGTGTGTGTGTGAGAGAGAGAGAGAGAGAGAGAGAGAGAGAGAGAGAGAGAGAGAGAAGAGAGAGAGAGAGAGAGAGAGAGAGAGAGAGTTTTTATTTAAGTATTATCATCATGAGCTGATGCAACTGTTTTGTTGTTTACAGCCGCGGTGTTATGATGGCAGAAGGAGCTGAATATCAGCCGGACGAGGCAGTGCCCCCCAGTGAGGACGAGGATGAGGAGGACGAGCCATTGTCTGCTCTCAGACGTAAATAATAGGACTGATTGTTCAAGTGATGATGAGCCGCTTATTAATAAAGCGAAACAATCAGCTGACAATGCACTGGATGCAGCAAAACGTGCTAGCTTGGAAGAGGCTAAGAAGCGTCAAAAAGAGACATTGGCCCACCAAACCTCACTGACAACATCCTTGGATCAAATGGATACGTTCACGTTCCGATCAAAGCTGATGGCAATTGCTTTTTTGAAGCTGCAGTGACACACATCGAAGGCGCGACAGCCAGTGAACTACGGGCCAAGCTGTGTGATCTTCTCCTGACAGAGAGGCAGCTGTTCATGCCATTTCTGGGGGCTGAGGCGCGTGACATGGACAACATTGCTTACATCGATGCCATCGAGGACCTCCGGACTGAAGGCAGATGGTCCACAAGCATTGCTGATCTCTTGCCACTGGTCCTGGCAGAATGGACCAAAAGGCATGTGGAGATCTTCACAAGCGGGGGGTCCAAACTCAATGTGGAGCCGATAAACGCAGGAGAATTGACAAAGCCAAATATCAGTCTTGTCCTGTTTCAATGCGACCCTCAACACTACGATGCCTGCATGTTCATTCCGCAGCCCACAGAGCAGTCCAGCTATGACTCAAGCGGTGTGACACAGAATGACACCTTCCCTGACACTTCAGCAAGCCATGCATCTCCAGGGTCTCCTCAGCAGCATTCCACCCCAAGAAAGCAGGGCCTCTACAACACCCCACCAAAACAGAAACTGTCAAGGAAACGTTCTGCCAACCCACAAACGTGGAAAAAGAACGTTAGAAAGGCTCTGAAGCTGCAAGGTAAAGAACATGTAGCTCAGTCAGGAAAACCATTCAGCAAAAGGAAATACGCTCTGTTGACTGCACCAAATGCAGGTTTGATTGTAAAAAATTGAAAATGATGTTCGCCAGGCAATTTTCGACATTTTCTATGCCTTGCCATCCTATGACAGACAAAAGCAGTTTGTATGCTCAAATATCACTGAACAAGAGAGCAAGACCATACTCGGCAAGGACAAGTGTCCATTACCCAAGAAACGCATCGTAGCCAGATCCTATCACTTCACCATCAATGGCAGCTGGGTCAGGGTGTGCAAGAAGTTTTTTCCTGCGACCCTGGATGTTGGAGAGGGCTATGTCAAACCATGCCATGGCCAACAGCGATATGGGCACCTTTACAGGAGGTGATGGACGGGGAAAACACCCAGCTCACAACAGGACACAGACAGCTGCAGTGGAAGACGTACGAGAGCACATCCGATCCTTCCCCTGTGTTGAGAGTCACTACACAAGAAAGGACACCAAGAGACAGTACCTTGACCCTGCTCTCACCGTCACCAAGATGTGCCATCTGTACAAGGAGAAATGCCAGGCTGAGGGAAACACTCCAGTGTCTTGTCGTAAATACAGAGATGCATTCAATTCGGATTTCAACTTATCCTTCCACAAACCAAAGAAAGATCAGTGCCTAGTGTGTGTGAACTATGCGGCAAAACTCAAAGAAGGCGTAACAGAAGATGAGGAAAAGGAATACCAGAGGCACACCCAGATGAAACTAAGAGCAAGAGAGGAGAAAGCAAAAGACAAGGAGCTGGCCAAACAAGATTCGTCAATCCATGTTGTTACTCTTGACCTTCAGGCTGTTCTACCAACCCCATGTGGCCTTGTTAGTCAATTGTACTACAAGTGCAAGCTCTCTGTGTACAATTTCACGGTGTATTCTCTGGCAGATGAAAGGCAACCTGCTATGTTTGGGATGAGACAAATGGAAAGAGGGCTCAGTGGAAATTGCCTCTTGCCTTCTTCTCTACTTTCAGTCACTTCCAGTGACAGTGAAAGAGGTTGTGCTCTATTCAGACTGCTGTGGAGGACAAAATCGCAAGCAGTAGCCATCCTGTACGCCCTCGAGCAAGTTCACAATATCACTTCAGTCACCCACAAGTACCTGGAGACCGGCCACACGCAGATGGAATGTGATTCTATGCACTCAGCAATTGCATTCCCACAAAAAGCAAGCCCTGTTTACACTCCCAGTGGCTGGGATATTATTTTTCGCATGGCGAGGAGGCACAACCCCTACACTGTCGTCCCCATTCGTTCAGTCAGATCCTTGACTTCAAGCACCTGGCATCACAGGTCATCCGCAACACCAAGGTGGACAGCCACAACAAGCGAGTGAGCTGCTGAAGATGAAGGTGATCCACTTCAGCAAAGGCCAAGACACCATGTACTTTAAGTACGACTTTGATGACAGTGATTACCACCAGCTCTGTCTCTCAACACCCTCAGCAAGGAGGAGGCAGCCATCTCTGGGGCAGATCATCAAGCCTCGTTACCAGGGCAAGCTGCCCATTTAGAGGACAAAGAAGCGAGACCTGCTTTCCATGTGTTGCTCAGGTGTGATTCCAGAGGAGCACCACACCTTCTACAACAACCTGCCGACCTTGGCCAACCAGGTGGACTGTCTGGAGGAGCTGGATATGAACGACTGTCACAGTGGGAGGAGACAGACTAGAATTTGCTGGAAATCTGTTTGGGGAGGGTGGGATGGGGATGGGGGTTTTTGTGTGTTATCAGTCGTTACTGTTTAACTGCAGAGAACAATGATTATCACAAATATTGTGCTGTGCTAGAACTGACTCAGAGAACAATGAATATCACAAACAGTGTGCTGTGCTAGAACTCATTTAGAGAACAATGATTATCACAAACAGTGTGCTGTGCTAGAACTCATTTAGAGAACAATGATTATCACAGTGTGTTGTGCTAGAACTGATTTAGATTATTCATGAAAGGAAAGCTTGAAACTGTACATGTTCTGAATTGTGGAGATGGCATTTGTAAGATCGGAGTGGTATGTGGATTTCACTGTTGGAATAACTATAATCTTGGATGGCTATGTCTCAACAAAATATTCTCGTCAGCGGCGAAAAGAACGGAGGAGAACAGTTGGTATGTACAGTTTTTATGTCTTTTTTAGTATTTGTACATAGTTTTATTTGCAATGTTTGATTGATCAATGTTTCTCCTCATGGGAAAGGCACACTTACTTGTTTTCCATGTCTTGCTGTCTATCAAGTTGAAGGAATATTTTTAACTAAAAAGACTTAAGTGCAAATGCATAGTTTTATCTCTAGAAACACACTCCATTTATCTCAGAAGGAAGCTTAATAAAACTTCTTAATTCGAGTTGAGGATTTTTGTCAGTATGTTGAAAGGAGAGAACAGTAATATGCCGACTCTAAGCCACTTTCACCCTCCACCGAGTTTTTGGGCGAAAGTGGCCTAAAAGCCGCCTTTTCCTGTGGCGGAAGAGAGAGAGAGAATCACCGGCAGACAGACAGAGAAGAGAGAGACAGAGAGAGAGACAGACAGACAGACAGAGAGGCGGGCAGACACACACACAGCATTTTATGGCACGGCTATGCTATGGCACGGCTCGCGCAGACAAGCGACCCTCGCACACAGTGCACGGCTCGCCACAACCTGCGACCAAAAAATCAATAAAGCACACCTGACGGCCCCGTTAACTGCAACATAAGCGAATGTTCTAGACTGTCACGTGTCATTGCCACTTCGTACCGCCACGTTAACAAGACGCCATTGTTCACTGGATTACTTCGCAGAAGGTTTGTGTTTTAATGTGCCTTAGCTGTCTGTCTTTTACATTGGAAGGCTGTGCTGGGGTGCTTTTTCATGAAAAAGTGTTTAATTTTTAACAAGGCGAAATGTCACAAATGTCTGAAGATAGTATTTCTTCCCCGAATTGGGAAAGGAAATTCTTGAATCACGGGCTGCTCATCAAGAATTGTTAGATTATTCTAGGCAGGCAACTATTTAATTTACCTGACAGGATCAAGCTTGCAATGTTCCTTTAAACCCCCTCCACCCCAAACAGAATTGTGGACCGAAGAAGAAAGAATGTACTTGAAGAGAACAGCTATTTCATGAAGAAATGGCAAACTTTGCTGAGAAGGCAAAAACAGTAGGCCCAATGAAACTACCAAAAAGGCCAAAACGAAAGCTGGAAGATTTATTCAAAGAAAAACAAGGAAGAAAGAAAAAGAGGGCGGTGCTTGATTCTCCAACAATTGCACAATTATCTTGTTGCAAATGAAGCTGACAACCAGTACTGCATATCAAAAAAAGCCTTTTAGATTCTATTCTTTTTGACTGCTCAGCAGGCGAAAATAAAAATTATAGAAAAACTGCAAAAAGGGATTAGAAATCTAAAAAGACAGGACGCCCAAACAATAATGTTTCATATTCAGTTTGGTGGTTTCTGATTTTGTGCAAAAACTGGCAGGAGAAAGAAAAAAAGAAGGAAGAATGAAAGAAACGTGGGCAAAGGGTTTTAAAAGAAAAAACAGAATATTTCAGATGTTTACGTACGCAAGCTACGTACCTTGCTAAAGTACTTCAACCATTCCTCAGTTTTACAATATTGGTCGCCAGTCATTTTTAAATCATGAATAAACTGAAGCAAATTGAAAACATGCTACAGATTGAAGAATACAGAAACTACTGGTCAAAAGTTCCAAATACCCGGCTGAACCTAACTGTCACAGCCCTAGTCTAACAATGTTTGTTTGTGCGGCGTTTTAGCAACAGTGCGCGCGACGTAAGACCACTGCAGGCCTACCACTGACGTAAGATACTTTTTTTAGATACCGCTCATGCAGGAGCGGTGGGGGTTGTTTAGAGTTGGCTGCTTTAGCAACAGTGCGCGCGACTGTAAGACCATTTGCAGGCCTACCACTGACGTAAGATCTATTTTAGATACCGCTCATGCAGGAGCGGTTGGGTTTTTTTTAGAGTTGACTCCCTTTGAATTTCCACCAAGCACTTCATGACTTTGTAAATATTGCTGTATTACTGGCTTCACTGCTTCGCTTCAACGTCCTGCTTCAACTTTTTGGCTCCCTTCGGGGGGCCACAGAAAGTACTTTATTCAACTGTCTTGTTTATTAAATCAAGCTTTTGATAAATGCACTTGGTGGCTGCTTTGAATAATCTTCAGTTGACAGAGAGACCGGCAGCCGTCTTGAATTTACGGCGCTTAAGCGCCAACCATTAAAACCCTTTCCCATTTTCCTATGCAAGCACTTCCTTATTTTTTAAATGTTTGTGCTTTTATTGTTGTTGTTTTGTTGTTTTACTGATAATAACTATATTTTATATCTGAACCCTTCGTTTCTTTAAATAATCAAAGGTGCGCGCACAAAACACGCACGCACGTCCCCCCCCCCCCCCCCACGCACGCCCGTCCCCCCACCCCCACCCCACGCACGCACGTCCCCCCCACCCCACCCCCTGTGTACACCACACACACTCCCACCCCCAATCACCCCAAGTTCTTAATTAAGTTTTTTAATTAACACCCAAGTTCTTAATTAAGTTTTTAATAAGTTACTTCAAGTTCTTAATAATTCTGATTAAGTTTTTTAATTAAGTTCTTGATTAAGTCACCTCAAGATCATACTAATCATCCTTTAAGTACAACCAAGTTCGTATTCAAGTTATCTTATAATTATCAAAAAATACAATTATGTTTTTATCTTAAATAGCAGATGCCTAATATAGTACACACACGCCTCAAAAAAAACGCGTCATCGTTGAGGATGTCTTGCTCAGCGTTCTCTGCATAGATCTTAAGGAAGTTCTTACATCCTAAGCAACCGCATTGATTACAATTCTGGTCATGGAGATGTCTTTTATAGACTCCATGCTTTATTATGACTTTATCATTTTATAATACGCCATGATCTATTTTATAAAAAATTTAAAATATTATTGCATTATAAATGGATCAAAATAAATGCTTTGTTATTGGGGGTTTTGGCGTGCTTTTGCCTTCTGTATTTAGTGGTTCAGATTTTTTTGATTGCTTTGTTTCTGCTGCCATTGTGTATATATTTTATAACCGAATAACTGCCCCCAACAGCAGCAATGGCGCCAAAAATGGCAACATTTTAAGTTCAATATTCCATGAAGACTTTGGGGCCCTTGTATCACATGAGTTTTAATAGCTGGCATTGAATTAACTTGTTCTGGCGTTAGCGGGTTAGGGTTTTCATGATGAGTTTATTCTGTAACATTAAATTTTTGTCTGTTCCACTCTGCTAATTTTTTTCCTGCTTTAAACACGCCCGGGATGAGACACTTTTTCACTGGCCCCCACCTGGTTCAGTGTTTTCTGCTGATTTTCTGGCTTGGTTACTTTCCCACCTGATTCAATGTTTCCTGATTCTGATGATTTTCCAGCTCGTTCATTTTGAAGGGAAACAAAATCTATATGATTAAAAGTTATTAATCCCTGATTAATGGCGATAACAATGTTCCAAATCTGTAGTATAGATCACATCCAAAGGCCCCTAATGACTTTGTTAAAACTGGATCTTGCGTTAAATCATACTTAAGATCTTGTTCAGAATCAATGGGAGCAAATCTACTGACTAGTTTAGTGTACAAACTAAGAACCGTTTGCCCACACTTTTCACCATTCTAGACCCTAGCTGCGCTTCATACCTGTTATGATACTTTAAAATGTCTTGTGGCGACAGCTGTTGAATCTGTTCAATGCTGAATCAGTTCCGAGGAACTGTTTTGTTTTTTCCACATGCTCCAAAGAATACAACCTCTCCTTTTGGGCTAATAGCTTGGTCATAAACCCTTGGTCATTCATAAGTTCAGGAAGGTTTAGGCTGCCTTGTAGCTGTAGGAGATCATCGCTGTTCATGTTTTTTTAAATTATAATTATTTATTTTATAAAATGAGCACCGAAAAAAACTGTTACCAAACCCTTTTATACCATTCTGCGTTATTGGAGGACTAAGTGTAGGATCTCAATGCTTGGTAAAAGCCTGTTAAGAATTAAACCAGCAATCTTGGCAAACTAGACTTTGAGGATTCAGCAAAGCGATTGCTATTGTTGCAGCTTCGTTTGCTACGAAAGTATTTTTAGTTAAGCAAGGAATAATTCCGGACAATAAAATATGTAAGAAAAAAAATACATTTATAAAAAAATGGCTTCCACTCGCAATAATGATAGGGGGCGCTGTGGTGAATGGCCCTTTCTTTAGCGGAAGTATTTCGCGTTTTTGTAAACTGCGGGATGACGCGAGAGAAAAAAACATAACAAAGCTATGGAGGAACTAGCAGCTGCACAAGACGCCTAGAAAGCAGAGACTTGAGCAGTAGATTTTATTAATGACACACTGAAAAAACAGGGGCATGCAGTTACACATTAAAAATGTTGATCAAACAATAAAACATATTTTCAGTAACAGCAAACCAATCGAGACATTGCCCCCGCCAAATTCAGTGACTTTTATCAACCATCAGAAAAACAAAAGATGCAAAAAATCGGGTTTATTGTCGTGGGTATGACCGTTTGTGTATTTTGTTGCACTAATATTGGCTGAGTAAAAAATGAACAAAATCTATTATTCGCCAAAAGGATATTGGAAGGGAATCACAGCAATTAAAAAACTAAGCCAAGCAGCGGGAGTCAGTGAACAAACAGCAAAAAAATGGTTATCTAAACAAGCGATTGGCAAATTTAAATTTACCTGCGCCAAACGAATACGAGACCACACTTTGTCAATACAACTCCAAACGACACCCATCAAAGGGTCTTCTATATTTACCCTCTGATACGATTAGACGAAAAAGATTTTAAGTACGCCTCACAGTCATTGACATGGCTTCAAGATACAAAGATGCGGAGCCATTAACACAAAAGAGTGCTTCTGCCGTTGCGTCGCTATACAACTAATATACCAACGAGGCCCGCTAACTTACCCTCGCATGATTCAAGTCGATGATGGAAAAGAATTTAAAGGCAAGTGAACAATTATTGTTGAAACAATAGAGTTACCATTTAAAAGAGGCATTCCAGGATTCACAGATCACAGGCTTTAGTTGAAACTTTAACAAACCCTTAGCCGAAAGACTTTTTCTACCCGTATCACAGAGAGCTGATTGACAATTCTCGCAACACAGAATGGGTTTGAAGACTGCCCTCAGTTTTTTCGCGCAATGAATAATGAAGAATTTAAAGGCCAAAACCAGTACAAGCAATCAAAAGAAAAACAATAAAAGTGCTGAAGGAGAGTCTTCATCCGGCAAACTATTACCATTTGGATTGAAAGTAAGGTACCTTTTTTTACCGGGGAAGCAGAAGGGACACTCGCATCAGGGCAACTGATCCGGTTTGGAGTGTTGACCCGTACGAAATAAAAAGAATTGTAAAAATGAAACCGCCCGTGTATTATTTACGAGAAACTGACACAACAAAACAACCACCTCTCAAAGATCTTTTGTGAAGAAGAACTGCAGATAATTCCCCCCAGACACAGTTCCGCTTTAATTAATTTACGGTTTCCCAGTGCCCAATTGCATATGAAAACTCTGGGTTAAAAAACACCCGTTTTGTGTTTGTTTCTATCTAATGATTTCTTTGTTAAAACTGTTGTGTTGATCTCTGTGATTAGATCGCAGTTTTACGTTTTCATGATGAAAAGTCTTATTGCCAAACAATGCTTTTTTGTAGTTGTCAAAGTGAATGTTTGACTGCACAACGCTGCGGGATATTCCCTTTGCTTTCTTAATGATTTTCCTCCTGGCTCGA
This sequence comes from Conus ventricosus, assembly GCA_018398815.1. NCBI lineage: Eukaryota > Metazoa > Mollusca > Gastropoda > Neogastropoda > Conidae > Conus > Conus ventricosus. Next base: position 2,147,554 of record CM031611.1, read on the forward strand.
AATACTGTACATTTTTGGCCTTAAACCAACAAACTCCTTGATCACCTTTCCAGATAATTCACCTTCATCTTTCCTAAAACCTTCTTGTTTAATTGAATGCAAAGGCGAACTTTAGGGTAATCGGGCGTTCGTACCATCCCGCATGTCCTTTAGCCACTTCGATTTCCATGTCTTTATAGATGTCTTTAGTAGGGAAAATCTATAACAAAACTATCTTATCTGTGTAAAGTACTCTGGACTCAGGATACGAGGGCTTAAAGTGTCATAAAGAAATTTTAACTTCAAAAGCTTTGATAAATTTTAAAACATAAACCCGATAAAAACAGTTTGTCTAATTGACTTTCTTTTTTTTTCATCATTATGCCAAAAAGTGATCAGAAATCTTTTAAATCCTGATAATTGTTTTGAAGTTAGCAAATTGCTTTCTCTTGGTGACTATTTGACTCTTTGGGCTTGTGCGGATTCTCCAAGTCTTTCCGAACAACTGTGTTCATCAGCTTGAAAAAGTCTTTTTCTGAAGATCTGTGATTTGGTTCTGAGACCAGTGTCTTCAAGATATATGGTTTAATGACTGTTTCTTGATCAAAAACAATTATGCCGATTTAACAGCTGTTAACTTTAAACCATGTCTTAAATAAAATTTTAGAAGTCTGTAATCGACAAATTTTTTGCTCGAGATTGGGCACAAAGTTTGGGGGCTCTCTTGGATTCGTCTTTAAACTTTTTGCTAATGGAAGTCATTATGCAGGCATGGAGTTCCTGAAAGGGTATCAAGTAACTTCTGAATGTATCCACCTGTCGAACGGGGTCCAATCTGCCAAACCACTTTAATGCCTTTGAATATTATTTGTACCTGTTGAACATTTTAAAGTTGCGTAATGGAAGTGATGCGCCATTGCCCATCCATACAGATTGTTTGCATCTAAATACATGAGATAGTAGACCTTTTACTTGGATCATAGTCGTCCAAGTATTGTTGTTTGCTTACAGTAATGATGCGACGCCATACTAATTCCTCCACGCAATCCGTTTTCAATCATCTGAAGCATTGGTAAATCTGACAATAAATCAATCTGTACTCCAGTAAACTTAAGAAAGCATCCCAACTCATCCCGGCGGCAGAAATATAATGCGCGGATCAAGGCTGTAATGTTTCATGCAGGTCTTTCTATAATTTTCAAAGACGTCCGCCAACAAACATACATCTGCCTTCAAGTATGAATCATGATAATCTCCCATCGTTTTACAATCTAACTTTGCCAAGCATTCTTGAGCATGCTGGTAATCGGAGTCGCTGATGTCCTTTCCTCTAAGACTAGAAAAGAACGCGCCTTTAGGTGGAAGTGTATCTTCGTCAACCTTTCCCAACTGTTCATGTATCATAAGGGTAAACACCCTTTCTAACAAGAGTTGAGTCAAATATTTTTCCGTTATTGGGCAGGACTTTAAGGACATAGCCAGTGCCTCTAATGAGCCCATCATGTGCTGCATAGAGTCGTAGAAAGACATGTTATTTAAAGTGAAACACATGTACTTTTCTGATGACTGTGCAATGCATGCTACCCTGAAGGCGCTGGTTACTGCTTGCATTATAAGGTGAGAGTCATAACCTCGCAAGTTGTGAAAGAATACAGGCAGCTTCCATGTCTTTGGATCAAACTTTAGTTGAAGATTGCATTTACTGTGCGCTGCACCTCTAAACTTCCCACTAATGTGATCATGGTCTCTTACTGTGGGTTTGCACTCTTGGGCGTTAGCTCTAAAACCGCAAATCCAACAATGCGTGGCTGAGTCATACTGTTGTCGGTCTTCAGGCCCATTATGATTTCAATAAGTTTAGATTATTAGAACAGGCGTTACGCACTTGCTGCATGCGTTTTAAGAATGTTTTCTGCAGCATCTGGTCCTCTATATAATCTGGCTCTGAATAAACGCCATCCGACCTAACAATAATGAAGGCAAATGAATAAATCTGATGATTACTCATTAAGACTGTTTTTCGTAGATTTTTGTGGTGCTGGCCCTTCATAAGGAAACAATAAGCGACTCGAAGTCTGCGTAAACTACGTATGGACTTGTTTGCAGCCGTTTCCAGTTCTTAAAACTAACTTTAGATCCTGGAGGGGCGTAGTTATTCTGTCTTACAGTCTACGAACTTTACAATGTTTTATATGTTCAAGCGCGGCTTGAGCGGTTGGAATTCTTGTTAAAACATTTTCTACAGAATTCTTGTTTATGTTCATGTTTTGAAGTATGCGCTAATAATCTGCTCATTGTGCGTATCAATGTGTAATGGGCAGCCCTGCTGGCGAAAACATTAGGTGTAAGTCCACATGACTTTGGCTGGTTCGCCTATTGTTGGACTGTTCTTGGACACTTTAATTGCACCAAATTTGTTTCCTCATCCCATGTGTATACATTAACAGTTATTGGTTTGTTTTGTTCTTCAAACTGATCAATTTGGTCTACACAACAGGAAAGGATATTCCATTGAAGTTAAGATCTTGGTGTATTGCCGATAGTTAGTCACTCTCTCTGCGTGTTCGCGGACATGATGCAGCCTGCAAGAACGCACCACAGAAACATTTGTTGTCTGAATTTTTTATGTTTAAAACTGCTCTCTTTAAAACCAACTCCCGAGGTAGCGGAATGTAAGCCTTGCCGTACAAATCGGTGCAACTTAGCTCGTGTATTAAATTACTAATCTCTAAAGATTCTTGACCCTTCTAGATCTCATATCTTACAGACCTTCTGCATTTGTGGCTTAAACTACAACACTGT
>CM031611.1:2161334-2163834 GCA_018398815.1 Conus ventricosus
ATGACACCCATCATGAACCAGGCCACACCCAGTCATGACACCCATCATGAACCAGCCACACCCAGGTCATGACACCCATCATGAACCAGGCCACACCCAGGTCATGACACCCATCATGAACCAGGCCACACCCAGTCATGACACCCATCATGAACCAGGCCACACCCAGGTCATGACACCCATCATGAACCAGGCCACACCCAGGTCATGACACCCATCATGAACCAGGCCACACCCAGGTCATGACACCCATCATGAACCAGGCCACACCCAGGTCATGACACCCATCATGAACCAGGCCACACCCAGGTCATGACACCCATCATGAACCAGGCCACACCCAGTCATGAACCCATCATGAACCAGGCCACACCCAGGTCATGACACCCATCTGAACCAGGGCCCACCAAATCATGACACCCATCATGAACCAGGCCACACCAGGTTCATGACACCCATCATGAACCAGGCCACACCCAGGTCATGACACCATCATGAACCAGGCCACACCCAGGTCATGACACCCATCATGAACCAGGCCACACCCAGGTCATGACACCCATCATGAACAGGGCACCACCAGGCATGACACCCACATGACCAGGCACACCATCATGACACCCATCATGAACCAGGCACCCCCATCCAGGTCAGACACCCATCATGAACCAGGCCACACCCAGGTCATGACACCCATCATGAACCAGGCCACACCCAGGTCATGACACCCATCATGAACCAGGCCACACCCAGGTCATGACAACCCATCATGAACCAGGCCACACCCAGGTCATGACACCCATCATGAACCAGGCCACATCCAGGTCATGACACCCATCATGAACCAGGCCACACCCAGGTCATGACACCCATCATGAACCAGGCCACACCAGGTCATGACACCCATCATGAACCAGGCCACACCCAGGTCATGACACCCATCATGAACCAGGCCACACCCAGGTCATGACACCCATCATGAACCAGGCCACACCCAGGTCATGACACCCATCATGAACCAGGCCACATCCAGGTCATGACACCCATCATGAACCAGGCCACACCCAGGTCATGACACCCATCATGAACCAGGCCACACCCAGGTCATGACACCCAAATGTCCCTCTGCAGTCAGATGTGTGTACGGTGCTGCCAAGAATCAAACCAGAAACTTCTGGATGGGTTGGGAATCTCAAGATGATGCCTTTTAGAAGGACATCGTAACCCCAGTGCAATGGAACACTGTTCTATGTTGAGGAAATTAAGCTTGGTGAAGTTCTCTTTCGTTCCCCCCTCGACCAGATGCAGCTGGAACTCTTTTCAGCTGTGTCTGCCATTGCTTTTATGGATCCTGATTCTCAGTTACCGAAAATCGCGAACTCTTTCATGAGATTATCAGATAACGAGTCTACAGATCCCCTTGCTCCAATCTTCAAGGCAAGGTCTTTGGCACGGGCGCTGATGCCCAGACTGGCATTCTTCTTGGTCTTATAAATGTGAGCTTTCTTCAGTCTGCCTTCTTATGACACAGTGAGTTCAATTAGAATCATTTGTTTTGATGACCTGAGTTAAGTACCGTATTCAGTCTCATGCCACTTGTCCCGATCATCTCTTGATTTTTTTTTTTTCATTTTGGAAGGCCTGCTACACACTCCAAGTAGTCACCTCCATTCGCTAAACCCCAGTCGTGTTGTGGTGGCTGCTGTTCTTGATGATGATTTATGGACTCCTGCCATGTAGAGCATCGGTGTTGGGTCTTCAGCATAGTGTTTCCTCGGGCAACGTTAGCAGCACGTGGTGTTGGGTCTTCAGCATAGTGTTTCCTCGGGCAACGTTAACAGCTCGTGCGATCACTTCAAGCACTTGTCCGCAGGGGTTACCCTTGGTTAGCTCTTCTTGCATGAATTCAGCACATGTGCCTTTGTTTCTTTGCCCTGACAGAGGAGACACGCAAGGTCATGTCATTTTCCCATATCACCACGTCTGAATTCGAAGGCAGGAAGCCATGTACAGATCTGAGGATGAAGCTGATTCCAGCAGGTGCCATGCGTCATGTGCCATGTGCATGTGCCATGTGCATGTGTCATGTGCCATGTGTCATGTGCATGTGCCATGTGCTGTGCCATGTGCCATGTCATGTACCATGCTCATGCGTCATGATGCCATGCGTCATGCGTCATATGCCATGTGTCATGTCATGTGTCATGTGTCATGCGTCATGTGTCATGTGCCATGTGCCATGTGCCATGTGCCATGTGCCATGGCCATGTGCCATGCGCCATGTGCCATGTGTCATGTACCATGCGTCATGTGCCATGCGTCATGTGCTATGTGCCATGTGTCATGTGCCATGCGTCATGTACCATGCGTCATGTGCCATGCGTCATGTGTAGTCATGTATGTCATGTGCCATGTGCCATGTGCCATGTGTGTCATGTACCGTGCCATATGTCATGTGTCGTGCGCCATGCGTCATGTGTCATGTGCCATGTGCCATGTG
>CM031611.1:2168834-2178834 GCA_018398815.1 Conus ventricosus
TAGGTTTGACATAGCTCATGCATGTGTTTGCTGAGAAAACGCCTATATAAAAGTTCAACACACACACACACACACACACACACACACACACACACACACACACACACACACACACACACACACACACACACACACACACACATCACCAAGTACAATAAACTGCACACCAGCGTCCACTAAATCTTTTTCCTATATTTGGCGTAGGGAGTTAAAAAAAAACCCTATTTGAACGATATAAGGCAGAATGGACAAAACCGAAATAACATTTAATTCAACATCATATAAAATAGCATACAAGAGAAAAGGTTCTCACTACTAGATGGGTTCGGTTGATGAAAAAGGTATACCCACAAAACAAAGAAAGAAAGAACCCAAGCAAACAAACGAAAAAGCAAACAAGCACGAATCATTGACATATTCACTGAACAAACAAACACGAATCATTGACATATTCACTGAACAAACAAACACGAATCATTGACATATTCACTGAACAAACAAACTGACAAAATGTAAGAATAGCTGCAGCAATGGTAATTTTCGAAACTAAATACATTTTGCTTGTTTGAGTTGACAATCTAATCAGCCGACAAGAAATTGCAAAGATTATATTTCACGGATGTGTATTTCTGGGTGTAACTAATTTATTTAGGATCCTATTTTGCCATATCAAAATAAAAGGGAACTCATGTCCAAAAAATCAATGTTGCTATTTTCATACTGCTGGGATTTCAAGATTATGGCAAGTGCGGCCCTTGTCAAACATAAATTGATGTTACGATTGGCATTTTTTTCATACTGCTTTGGCCATGATCATAATATTTCACATTCTGTACAAAAGACATCTTAAACTTCTTTTGTTTGTCAAAAGGTTAATTATTAGAAGGCAAAGGTGCGATTCCCAAATGCAGTTAAAGCAATGATTAATTGTATTCTGAACATGATTAAATCATGCTGAATAATGTATGCTTTTAAGATGCTTTACAACTCTCCCCCCTCCCCCCACCCCCCCCCACCCCCTTCTCACGGACCTTTGCCAGTTTGTAAACACGGTTACAATGAAAACACCATTCTCTCTGTCCCGGTTGCCACGCAACAATATAATCAGCAACAACAAAATAGCACCGACCAACACAACAAAAGCAACGGCCACCTCAGCAACAATGCTACCTGATCAAAATACAATCAAACCAAAACGAAACCGACAAAACAATCCTAAGTATTCCAGGCCTTCCAAACCTGGGTGATTGATGACTCTGACTAAGCCTACAAGAGAAACTGGAGTATTCCAGGCCTTCCAAACCTGGGTGATTGATGACTCTGACTAAGCCTACAAGAGAAACTGGAGTATTCCAGGCCTTCCAAACCTGGGTGATTGATGACTCTGACTAAGCCTACAAGAGAAACTGGAGTATTCCAGGCCTTCCAAACCTGGGTGATTGATGACTCTGACTAAGCCTACAAGAGAAACTGGAGTATCCAGGCGCAGTCCAAGACAGCAATGGTGAATTGATGACTCTGACCTAAGTCCTACAAGAGAACTGAGTCCGGGTGGTAGGTGGAGTGGAAGAGCAAGCAATCGTTGTGACATGTGATGCCGTCGTTCCTTCGTGGACCTGTCTCCAATTGATGCATGTCATTCTTATATACTATCAATTGACATAAGCAGTGAATTTTGTAAGACGATTGATCACGAATGAGAAGTGAAAGAAAAAAATCAGAAAATAAAATCCCTCGACTCATAATTTTATTACACGACAAAACGATTGCTGTATCTTTCTCTCCCTCCTCATCTCCTCCTCACACTCCGACACCTCCTCCTTCTCCTCAGTCTGTATTCTTCCTTTCCTAACAAAGCCATTCATTCTCTCTCTCTCTCTCTCTCTACTCTCTCTCTCTCTCTCTCTCTCTCTCTCTTCTCTCTCTCTCTCTCTCTCTCTCTCTCTCTCTCTCTCTCTCTCTAACTGCTTTTATTCTATAGCTCTGCATTCTTTCTCCTCTCTGCTTCTCCCAAACTTGCTTCACCTGTTACCAAGACCCTTCTCTAACCATCTCCGGTTTCCAATAACAAGCTGAAGACAAGCTGACTCCGTTCCAGTTACATTTTATGAAGAGTACCGATATAGAGCCTATTTTTGCTAGAGATCAAGCTCTAAGCGTCTTAATATCCAGGCTGTCGTCTGCACTACAGGCTACCTACCCGTCTGCCAGAAGTCGACTGAAGAACTGCTGCTACATTTAGCCATTGCCCTTGTCATTCAATCAACATCACTCACTCAGTTTTCCTCTTCAGTTTTTTTTTTTTTTTTTTTTTTTTTTTTTGGGGGGGGGGGGGGGGGGGGGGCGTGATATGCTTAACGTGTCATCCATACAAGCTGCCAAACTGACCTTCTCTTCTGAAAGCTTGTGATGGGATTTAATTTGTGTGCAAGATGGCGTGCATGTGTTCACACACAGAATCTTTGTTTATAGCCTCCTCCAAGCCTTTTGGGGAAATGGAGTTAGACTTACTTACACTTAGATGCTCCCGCGTCTTGCGACGCATGAAGCAGTCAAGGCGCTCCACGGTGCACGGTCCCCTGCCAGTTTGCTAGTGAGTTAGAACCAGTCTTAACTCTGAAGGACAATTTCCTTTGAATGGACACGATCCATGCTGATTTGAACCTGCAACCTCAGGGTAACTAGGTAAAGTGTCCAGCACTTCCCCAGTCTGGATATTCCGGACCCTGGACGCCATTCTGGTTTTATTGCGGAAGGAAGAAATTCCTCACACGTACATGCTCAAAAACAATCCAATATCGAGGTTCTGGGATGGGGTGAGAAGGCGGAAACTGGGTTGATAAGAGCTGGGACTCAGCGCCACAAAAGACCAAATCAAAACACGATGATCCTCTTTGCTGTGAACTGTGGGTGAACGTGGCTATCATGGCTCTGATCAACGCGGTTTTATTCTGGTTATCAGTTCAGTCAAATGTCCGTCCACTTCTCCTCCGTACCCTTCCCCTCCCTCCCCCCCTCCCCTCTCTCCCCCGTCTCTCTCTCTTCTCTCTCTCATTCATTCTCTCTCCTCCTCCTCTCTCTCTCTCCTCTCTCTCTCTCTCTCTCTCCTCCTTTTCCTCTCTCTGCTTTTGTTATCCTACTCTCTCTCTCTCTCTCTCCTCTCTCTCTCTCTCTCTCTCTCTCTCTCTCTCTCTCTCTCTCTGTCTCTCTCCCTCTTTCTCTTTGCCTCTCTCTGCTTTTGTTAGTCCTCTCTGTCTCTCTCTCTCTTTATCTCTGTCTGTTTGTCTTTGTCTCTATCTCTGTCTTGTCTTTGTCTGTCTGTCTTTGTCTGTCTGTCTGTCCTCTCTCTATCTCTTCTCTTCTCTCTCTCTCTCTCTCTCTGTCTGTCTCGTCTCTCTCTCTCTGTCTTCTCTCTCTCTCTCTCTCTCTCTCTCTCTCTCTCTCTCTCTCTCTCTGGTATAATTAAAATCACACGATCCCATCTCTGTCTGTCGTCCGTCTGTCTGTCTGCTCTCTCTCTCTCTCTCTCTCTCTCTCTCTCTTCTCTTTCTCTCTCTCTCTCTCTCTCTCTCTCTCTCTCTCTCTCTCTCTCTCTCTCTCTCTCTCTCTCTCTCTCGCATTACTTAGAGATAAATATATATATCAAAGCATTTAAAGGTTAACTGGTCAACCAAAGTGCCGACATTTATTGTGTAGTGAGGAAATCAGAGTCATTCGTGATGTAGCTATGTACATTTTTTATGCACTGAGACACAGGGAAGGCATATTATTGCTACAAATTTACGTTGATTCCTATCACCCGTCTGTTTGGATAGCCACTACATTGCTTACGTGTACCTATGTTAACAGGCTGGAGGCCTAACATTAAAACATTGTCATTGTCATTCTCTCTCTCTCTCTCTCTCTCTCTCTCTCTCTCTCTCTCTCTCTCTCTCTCATCTCCTCTCCTCTCTCTCTCTCTCTCTCTCTTGCTTTACTTTTTTGCCATATTAGCTCCTGTGGGGTCCAGTGAGGTGTTTTCTTTCAAACAGTTTTCCAGAAGTCTGCCATTAACTGTCTCCTTTTACACTGTCCTCCACGTGGCTCTTTCTTTGCATCTCTTTTCTACTGTTGCCCACTACATCTAACTCTGCATGGCCTATCTAGCTATAATTGTTATGATATATATTTGTAGACTTTTCATTTGCTTACGTTTTATAACATGCCTTGTTTTCCACTTTGGCCGTAGTGTTTGCAACTAGGTAGGGAGAGTAAACCTCTCAAATGGGCACTTTGTACTCTGGGCTGTGCATGTCTGTCAGCACTGGTAGGAATGCAGGGGGATCTCTCAGTGTCGAATGTACCGATGTCTTCTGGACGTGCTGTGCACCTGATGTTCTAAGTTCTGTCTCTGTGTCTTTAGCTTTGCTTTTTCAGTTATCTCTCTTTCTTCAATGTCGTCTTGGCTTTCCCTGTAGTTGTACCTCATTCACCTCACTTCAATCTGCAATCTCCTGATTTTGTTTCTGTTTGTTTCACTTTATTACACGCTGTTGTTTCTTTTGAGCGTGGGGATGGCAGGGGGGCAGCATTGTTGTTGTCACCTGACAGCTAGCAGTGAAAATCTGATAACTGAAATTGCTGAAAGCTATCGTTTCTTTAGTGGTATTTGATAATATGGCATTTTCCATGTCTTTTATCTTGCAATGAAAAAAAACAAAACAATCACAACGAATGATATGTCAAAAGCAACGGATGGCTCGCCCAGCCCGGCCTCGTTTTATGATCCATACGATAATGGATAGTTTAGGTATCATTAAATGCACATTTCTTAAGACATCTGGTTGTTGTTGTTTTTTCTTTGTTCGTTTTTTTTTTCCCCTACAAACAGGACTGGTGTCATGTACATGGTAACGGTGCTGACAGACCCCTGTGTGGTACAGGACTGACAGACCCCTGTGTGGTACAGGTCTAACAGACCCCTTGTGTGGTACAGGTCTAGCAGACCCCTGTGTGGTACAGGACTGACAACCCCTGTGTGGTACAGGACTGACAGACCCCTTGTGTGGCACAGGACTGACAAACCCCTGTGTGGTACAGGACTGACAGACCCCTGTGTGGTACAGGACTGACAGACCCCTGTGTGGTACAGGACTGACAGACCCCTGTGTGGTACAGGACTGACAGACCCCTGTGTGGTACAGGACTAACAACCCCTGTGTGGCACAGGACTGACAACCCCTGTGTGGTACAGGACTGACAAACCCCTGTGTGGTACAGGACTAACAGACCCTTGTGTCACAGGACTGACAACCCCTGTGTGGTACAGGATTAACAGACCCCTGTGTGGCACAGGTCTAACAGACCCCTGTGTGGTACAGGACTGCCCTGTGAGTGGTACGGCTACAGACCCCTGTGTGGTACAGGACTGACAGACCCCTGTGTGGTTACAAGGACTAACAGACCCTGTGTGGTACAGGGCCTGACAGGGGCCCTGTGTGTTACAGGACTGCTGTTGTCATGGTGACAGCCCTGTGTACCTGAGCCCCCGTGTGGTCAGATACAGACCCTCGTGTGGATACAACCTGACAGACCCTGTGTGGTCAGACTACAGACTGTGTGTCTAGGCTGTGACAGATCCTGTGCTGGTACAGGACTGGTGGTTCAAGTGTGGTACAGACTAACAACCTTGTGATACAGGACTGTGTGTGTCAGGTGACAGATCCTCTGTGTGATACAGGACTACGTGACCTGTGTGACAGTTCTAACAGAGCCCTGTGTGGGAGGACTCAACCTCGCGTGGTACATGACTAACAGACCCTATGTGATAAGGCTCATCTCTGTGTGGTAGGACTGCCCCACAATGAGCCCTGTGTGTATAGGACTCATCTCTGGGGTGGTGACTGCCCCTGTGTGAGCGGGCTTGGATTCTTAGGACTCATTACCTGTGTGGTGACTGCCCCAAAAAGCGCTGTGTGTTAAGACTGATTCCTTCTGTGGGTGACTCCCTAAGGGCGCTTTGTGTTAAGGACTGGTTTCATTGGTGGTACTGGCCCCATACAGACGCTATGTGACGAGCACCATAACAGATCTCTGGAAATTAAGACTGTGTCTATGGTGAGACTCTTTTGCTTTTACAGGACCTAGTCTCGCTGGGACAGTCTCTGTCCAAACAGGAATGTGATTGGATGCCAAGAATTCTCTGTGCATCAGATGGTTTTTTGTTTTGGGTTTTGATTTTTTCTGCGGCGTCCTGAGAGGCTATGTGATGGGTCATCCTGTGTGACTGCCCGAGCGCTATGTGATATAGGACTATTCGGGGTGGGGTATGTGTTGGACAATCTCTTGGTCACAAACGTTGTTATTTCTTTTCTTCTGTTGAGGTGACTGCCCAGAGGCTTGTGATATAATCTTTCTTCGTGTGTGACTGCCCAAAGGGTATGTGACTAGCTATAAAATCTGATTGAAAATGTCTATGGCTGACCCTTGTGCTTTTGCATCTGCCTAGCCTCCTGGCAAGGTCTGCAGGTCCCATCAACACAAAAATCTGATTGGAATGCCAAAGAATTCATCTCCCCACTCCAAAGTTTTTGTTTTGTTTTGTTTTTTCTGCCGCGCGTCTGTGTGGCATGAGGTGGGTTCAATCCCACAGTGCCCGGCCTGCTCTGTGAGGAAGGGGAGTAAGACGGGGGTGGGGATGGTGGTGGGGACAACTCTTCGCGTCACAATCTGTGTTATTTTCTTTTCTTTCTGTTTGCAGCGAGAGGTTTCTTCTGCACGATGTCTTGGTGCCATGAAAACTGGCCTTCTCTCTGTCAAGAGATGTGACTGACGTCTTCAATGAACTGTTAATGAGAATCTCTCTCTCTCTCTCTCTCTCTCTCTCCTCTCTCTCTCTCCTCTCTCTCTCTCTCTCTCTCTCTCTCTCTCTCCTCTCTCTCTCTCTCTCTACCTCTCTCTCTCTCTCTCATCTCCCTCTCTCTCCCTCTCTCTCTCCTCTCTCTCTCCTCTCTCTCTCTCTCTCTCTCTCTCTCTCTCTCTCTCTCTCCTCTCTCTCTCTCTCTCTCCCTCTCTCTCTCTCTCCCCTCTCTCTCCTCCCTCTCTCTCCCTCCTCTCTCTCTCTCTCTCTCTTTCTCTCTCTCCTCTTCTCCCTCTCCCTGTCCCCTCTTCTCTCTCTCTCTCTCCCTTCTTCTCTCTCTCTCTCCTCTCTCTCTCTCTCTCTGGGGAAATTTATAACGGATGACATGAAGAGAGAGGGAACGTGGTACAATATGGGTCAATGAAAAAAGGGAGAAGCAAACTAGGCAGGGCGATCGGAACGTGGACTGGGAGAATTAATGATCAGGCAAAGTGATTGAAAGCTGTGCAAATTGACGTTGATCGATTGATGGGGAAAATGTTGGAGGGAAGCTGTAGAGAATCAGCTGCTGAGAGAGAAATAATTAGAATCAGAATATATTTAATAACACAAAATTGCATATAGAGCGGCACGAAGAAATGACGTTATAACGCAAGCAAAAAAAAAAAAAAAAAAAAGGAGGGGAAGGGGGGGGGGGGGGGGGGGGGAGGGGAGGCGGTAGGGGGCAGGGGCGGAACAGAAGAATACTGTTTTAATGGTATACATTTGTTCTATTCTTACTGACTTCGAAGATCTGAGGAAGTGTGAGAGAGAGAGAGAGAGAGAGAGAGAGAGAGAGAGAGAGAGAGAGAGAGAGAGAGAGAGAGAGAGAAGAAGACAGACAGACAGACAGACAGACAGACAGACAGACAGACGACAGACAGAGACAGAGAGAGAGAGAGAGAGAGAGAGGAGAGAGAGAGAGACAGCCACAGACACACAGACAGACAGACACACAGACAGACACACAGACAGACTGACTGACAGACAGAGGTAATATGGTATGGAAAGAAAAGAAAAGGGGAAATCTGGAAAATATGGACGTTTTAAAAATTGATTTAAACAAAATTTATGTTTTCTTATCTGTTCAAGCACTTTATCACAGTTTAGACTGGGGACAAGCAGCTTACTGTTTTCTCTTACCGCGAGAGCAAAGGCATAGAATAAATTTTGTAAACCCATTTGAGGCCCAGCTTAAAGAATAAACGTATTGCTGATGGCAGTGTGTGAGACCCTCTTGAGAGAATTAAAGTCACTGTGAGTCCACCAAAAACCAGGTCAGTGTTATGCATTGAAACTTATATGCCTCGAGATATTCTTTGAAACCCTAATAACGTGGATTTCATGAAAATGGTGTGAATATTTGGTTGTTATATAAAGAGGGTAATATCCTTTTATTTGTCAGTGTGGTTGTCTTGACGTTGCGGCAGTCTGACAATATAGATTTTAGCATACATCATGACAGTTCAGTGGGCCTCGGGAAATGTTCAGCGGTGCCTATGTCCTCCCCAAGTGTTGAGGTACATGCAGGGCATTTTTTGTGTGATTCTGTAGCCATTTACACGTTGGACTAAGTTACAAAATCAGTAGTATGTGACAAGACACATCAAGAGGGTCAGCCGCCAGCAGCTCTCTGCCTATGCCGACAGTAACACCATTAATTTGTAGTATGGCTGTACACATTATAGGGGTCAACTTCTAGCGCTCCTGCACACATGCTGACAATAACAATTACCTGTAATGTGTGGTCAGACCTATCTATGGGTCAGCTTCTTGCACCTACTGCACATGCAGAGACGCACAGTAGATATGTTTATAAGAGACCAGATTTATCAAGAGGTCAGCTTCTAGCTCCTCTGTGCATATGCTGACAGCTATAGAATCTGTGATATATGGCTAGCTAAATCAAGGGGTCATATCCTGGCACTTCTGTTCAGATGGTGACAGTTACAAAATACTTCCATGTGGGGCTAGACATATTAAGGGAGTCAGATCCTAGCATCTCTGTATTGAGACATGGAAGATCGTGAAAATTAAATATCATGTCACATTGTTAAACTTTTTGTGCTGAAAAATGCTCTTTTCAGTCTCATCATCAGAATTTGACACAAACAGATTGCCATCGACTGGATTCTCTGGAGACATCCCTTAAGATGTCATCGTCACTGTCAGCTGGGAAACGTGGGTCACGCGACGTGTGACCCTGGCCGTCAGCAGAGTGACGATTTCCCCCCCCCCCCCCCCCCCCCCCCCGGGTCCCATTTTGACATGAGGGCTGTCAACAGCACCGGGTCACGGGACAGAGTTAACTTCATGCCTTCTTTTACTTGTCACTGCATGCTCGCTTTTGCATGTAAATGAGTGTCCGCACATGTCGTCTGTATGTTATTTATGATTTCATGTTCTTGTTCTTGTAATGTGTGCAGTTGTTACAAGACATTAACTACACCCGTTTCGATATTTTCTCCCAGGTCTTTATGAAGCCCAACAGAAGAAAAACGATTTCTTTTTTTTTCAATTTGTTTTTCTATTCTGTGTGTGTGTGTGTGTGTGTGTGTGTGTGTGTGTGTGTGTGTGTGTGTGTGTGTGTGTGTGTGTGTGTGTGTGTGTGTGTGTGTGTGTCACACTGTCACTTTTGCACACGCGCATTCATGACAGCATTTACTCCATACGCACACGCAATCTTTCCAATCAACCAAAAGGCGCACTACCGAATGTTTTTTTCTTCTCCCCCTCTCCTTCGGGAAAACACTTTACTAAATCACATCAAACACGTTATAAACAAATGTTATACATGTAGCACTCTTTCCACTGAGAGGCAAACTAACTCACTCAAGACTTCATAAAGTCACGGCCTTCACACAACATTGGCCCACAAAATCCAGACCAGAAAATAAGTGATTCTTTCACTCTTTGATGCTATGCCTGCATCCGAATTACGACTCGCCTCATCCTTTCAGGATTCCCTGTCTCTCTCAGACATCATCTCGCCCCCTCGATTTCCCCCCGTCCTGGAGATATGACTTCCGACTCCTCTCCCTCGACTCTTCTTGTCACTGGAGAGATGAGTTCCAACTCCTCTCCCTCGTCTTCTCCTGTCCCTGGAGAGATGACGAGCTCCCG
>CM031611.1:2181334-2183834 GCA_018398815.1 Conus ventricosus
GAACAGGGCGACAGAGGGCAGATGTCTTCTTCTGCCTCACACAGGGAACAGGGCGACTGGGGGCACATGTCTTCTGCCTCACACAGGGAACAGGGCGACAGGGGGCAGATGTCTTCTGCCTCACACAGGGAACAGGGCGACAGGGGGCACATGTCTTCTGCCTCACACAGGGAACAGGGCGACAGAGGGCAGATGTCTTCTTCTGCCTCACACAGGGAACAGGGCGACTGGGGGCACATGTCTTCTGCCTCACACAGGGAACAGGGCGACAGGGGGCAGATGTCTTCTGCCTCACACAGGGAACAGGGCCACAGGGGCAGATGTCTTCTTCTGCCTCACACAGGGAACAGGGCGACAGAGGACAGATGTCTTCTGCCTCACACAGGGAACAGGGCGACAGGGGGCACATGTCTTCTGCCTCACACAGGGAACAGGGCGACAGGGGGCAGATGTCTTCTGCCTCACACAGGGAACAGGGCCACAGGGGGCAGATGTCTTCTTCTGCCTCACACTGGGAACAGGGCGACGGGGGGCACATGTCTTCTGCCTCACACAGGGAACAGGGCGACAGGGGGCACATGTCTTCTGCCTCACACAGGGAACAGGGCGGCAGGGGGCAGATGTCTTCTGGCTCACACAGGGAACATGGCGACAGGGGCAGATGTCTTCTTCTGCCTCACACAGGGAACAGGGTGACAGAGGGCAGATGTCTTCTGACTCACACAGGGAACAGGGCGACAGGGGGCACATGTCTTCTTCTGCCTCACACAGGGAACAGGGCGACAGAGGGCAGATGTCTTCTGACTCACACAGGGAACAGGGCGACAGGGGCACATGTCTTCTGCCTCACACAGGGAACAGGGCGACAGGGGGCACATGTCTTCTGCCTCACACAGGGAACAGGGCGACAGGGGGCAGATGTCTTCTGCCTCACACAGGGAACAGGGCGAAAGGGGCAGATGTTTTCTTCCTCACACAGGGAACAGGGCGACAGGGGGCATATGTCTTCTGCCTCACACAGGGAACAGGGCGACAGGGGGCACATGTCTTCTGCCTCACACAGGGAACAGGGCGACAGGGGGCAGATGTCTTCTGCCTCACACAGGGAACAGGGCCACAGGGGGCAGATGTCTTCTTCTGCCTCACACAGGGAACAGGGCGACAGGGGGCACATGTCTTCTGCCTCACACAGGGAACAGGGCGACAGGGGGCACATGTCTTCTGCCTCACACAAGGAACAGGGCGGCAGGGGGCAGATGTCTTCTGGCTCACACAGGGAACATGGCGACAGGGGGCAGATGTCTTCTTCTGCCTCACACAGGGAACAGGGTGACAGAGGGCAGATGTCTTCTGACTCACACAGGGAACAGGGCGACAGGGGGCACATGTCTTCTTCTGCCTCACACAGGGAACAGGGCGACAGAGGGCAGATGTCTTCTGACTCACACAGGGAACAGGGCGACAGGGGGCACATGTCTTCTGCCTCACACAGGGAACAGGGCGACAGGGGGCAGATGTCTTCTGGCTCACACAGGGAACAGGGCGACAGGGGGCAGATGTCTTCTGCCTCACGCAGGAACAGGGCGACAGGGGGCAGATGTCTTCTGCCTCACACAGGGAACAGGGCGAAAGGGAAAGATGTCTTCTTCCTCACACAGGGAACAGGGCGACAGGGGGCAGATGTCTTCTGCCTCACACAGGGAACAGGGCGACAGGGGGTAGATGTTTTCTGCCTCACACAGGGAACAGGGCGACAGGGGCACATGTCTTCTTCTGCCTCACACAGGGAACAGGGCGACAGGGGGCACATGTCTTCTGCCTCCCACAGGGAACAGGGCGACAGGGGGCACATGTCTTCTGCCTCCCACAGGGAACAGGGCGACAGGGGGCACATGTCTTCTGCCTCACACAGGGAACAGGGCGACAGAGGGCAGATGTTTTCTGCCTCACACAGGGAACAGGGCGACAGTGGGCACATGTCTTCTTCTGCCTCACACAGGGAACAGGGCGACAGGGGGCACATGTCTTCTGCCTCACACAGGGAACAGGGCGACAGGGGACAGATGTCTTCTTCTGCCTCACACAGGGAACAGGGCCACAGGGGGCAAATGTCTTCTTCTGCCTCAAACAGGAAACAGGGCCACAGGGGGCAGATGTCTTCTGCCTCACACAGGGAACAGGGCCACAGGGGGCACATTTCTTCTTCTGGCTCACACAGGGAACAGGGCGACAGGGGGCACATGTCTTCTGCCTCCCACAGGGAACAGGACGACAGGGTGCACATGTCTTCTGCCTCACACAGGGCACAGGGCGACAGGGAGCAGATGTCTTCTGCCTCACACAGGGAACAGGGCGACAGGGGGCACATGTCTTCTTCTGCCTCACACAGGGAACAGGGCGACAGGGGGCAGATGTCTTCTTCTGCCTCACAAAGGGAACAGGGCGACAGGGGGCACATGTCTTCTGCCTCACACAGGGAACAGGGCGACAGGGGGCACAT
>CM031611.1:2197850-2205645 GCA_018398815.1 Conus ventricosus
TCACCCATCCCTCTTTTCACTTTCCGTCTGTCTGTCTGTCTCTTTCTGTTTGTTTGTTTTTTTAGTCACCGTCTGTCTGTCTGTCTTTCTATTTCTGTCTTTCTGCATCAGTCTGGTTGTATCTATCTATCTGTGTCGGTGTATCTCTGTTTCTCTCTGTCCGTCTGTCTGTCTGTATCTGTCTCCGTCTCTGCCCCTCTCTCTCTCCTCCTCTCTCTCTCTCTCTCTCTCTCCTCTCTCCCCCTCTCCTCTCTTCTCTCTCTCTCTCTCTGCCTCTCTCTCTCTCTCTCTCCTCTCTCTCTCTCTCTCTCTCTCTCTCTCAGTGGTTTTGTCTGTCCGTACGATATTTTGTTAATCTGATTCCCCCCCTGCTGCCATGTTTCATCTTCTATCTCAGTACGTGTGTGCGCGAGCTGCAGTGCCTCACGCGTGTGTTTGTGCATGCGTGCAGACAGCGCATGTCCGTGTGAAAAAGAAAGCAGAGCGAAGGAGGGGTTTGGTAGAGATGAGGGGGTGAAGGGATGAGGAAGGGCGGGACTGGGAGAGCCGAGCTGAGGAGAAGGATTGGAGGAATGCCGTGCATGTCATATGCTGCCGTTGTCTGTATAAACATTGTTCTGCAAAGTAACCAGCACTTCAGTGCCGTGCATGCCATATGCTGCCGTTGTCTGTATAAACATTGCTCTGCAAAGTAACCAGCACTTCAGTGCCGTGCATGCCATATGCTGCCGTTGTCTGTATAAACATTGCTCTGCAAAGTAACCAGCACTTCAGTGCCGTGCATGCCATATGCTGCCGTTGTCTGTCTAAACATTGCTCTGCAAAGTAACCAGCACTTCAGTGCCGTGCATGTCCTATGCTGCCGTTGTCTGTATAAACATTGCTCTGCAAATCAACCAGCAGTTCCGTTTAGAGGCGCGCTGCAGAACAGATGTGATCATGACTGTGAGTGTGACCAGTGTGCTCACATCGTATTGGCTTTCGGTGTCAGAGTGTTAGGCAACACTGAGTTGATTGTATCATTCTGTCCTACATTCGTTTCTTTCTTCCTCGCTTTTCTTGCTCATCCTGTGTCTGTCTGTCTGTCCCCCCCCCCCCCCCCCCTCTCTCTCTCTCTCTCTCTCTGTATTTCTTTCTTCATCCGTTATTTCTTTCTTTCTTTATCCCTTCCTTTCTCCTTGATTTCCTTTTTCTTCACTTTCTTTCTGCATTCCCTTTCCTTTCCCTCTTTCTTTCTTTCTTTCTTTCTTTTCTTTTTCTTTCTTTCTTTCTTTCTTCTTTCTTCTTCATTTTCTTTCTAATATCTGTCTTTCTTTCTTATATTTTTTTCCCTCCTCTACCCTATTTCTTTTGTTCTCTCTCTGTGTAAACAAATAAGTGTTGTAAGCATACACTTTAATTTGTCCACCTCTGTGTGTGTGTGTGTAGTGTGTGTGTGTGTGTGTGTGTGTGTGTGTGTGTGTGTGTGTGTGCGTGTGGTGCGTGCGTGCGTGCGTGCGTGCGTGAGTGGTGTGTGTGTGTGTGTGGTGTGTGTGTGTGTGGGTGTGTGTGTGTGTGTGTGGTGTGTGTGCGTGTGTGGTGTTGTGTGGTGTGTGGTGTGTGTGTGTGTGTGTGTGTGTGTGTGTGTGTGTGTGTTGTGTGTGTGGTGTGTGTGTGTGTGTGTGTGTGTGTGTGTGTTGTGTGTGTGTGTGTGCTGGCGTATATGTGATTACGGAGAACGTTTACATGTCAGTAAGTCACTAAACTGGGGCAGAATGATAAAAATGGTAAAGATTGTCCAACTTGCCTTGCTGAAAGAGGTCACAGAATGGTAAAGATCTTGCCAACTTTCCCTTGCTGAAAGAGGTCACAGAATGGTAAAGATCTTGCCAACTTTCCCTTGCTGAAAGAGGTCACAGAATGGTAAAGATCTTGCCCCTTGCTGAAAGAGGTCACAGAACGGTAAAGATCTTGCCAACTTTCCCTTGCTGAAAGAGGTCACAGAATGGTAAAGATCTTGCCCCTTGCTGAAAGAGGTCACAGAACGGTAAAGGTCTTGCAGCTTTCCCTTGCTGAAAGAGGTCACAGAATGGTAAAGATCTTGCCAACTGCCCTTGGTGAAAGAGGTCACAGAACGGTAAAGATCTTGCCAACTTTCCCTTGTTGAAAGAGGTCACAGAATGGAAAAGATCTCGCCAGCTTTCCCTTGCTGAAAGAGGTCACAGAACGGTAAAGATCTTGCCCCTTGCTGAAAGAGGTCACAGAATGGTAAAGATTCTTGCCAACTTTCCCCTGCTGAAAGAGGTCACAAAATGGTAAAGATCTTGCCCCTTG
Source organism: Conus ventricosus (assembly GCA_018398815.1). Lineage (NCBI taxonomy): Eukaryota > Metazoa > Mollusca > Gastropoda > Neogastropoda > Conidae > Conus > Conus ventricosus. The sequence continues at coordinate 2,200,164 of CM031611.1, forward strand.
CTGAAAGAGGTCACAGAATGGTAAAGATCTTGCCAGCTTTCCCTTGCTGAAAGAGGTCACAAAAATGGTAAAGATCTTGCCCCTTGCTGAAAGAGGTCACAGAATGGTAAAGATCTTGCCAACTTGCCCTTGCTGAAAGAGGTCACAGAATGGTAAAGATCTTGCCTGCTTTCCCTTGCTGAAAGAGGTCACAGAATCGTCATGGGCATTAATATGAACTTACATCATTAGCAAACTTTGTCGATATCATGATTTTTTTTCTTTCTTTTTTTGAATGAAATTTTGACCACTTACTTACAGTAGTCAGATGCACAAATCTTCAGATATATATTAAATCAAATTCTGTTACGATCATAACATTTCAGTTCATGTCATATCTACTATCAGAACTGAATTTATGTTACTGCCTAAAAAGAGCGGGGTTCAGACAAAGTGTTTGAAGGAAGGAAGTTCTCATTTCTGTGTACGTAAGCCACTACATTGGAATAGTGACTTTTGTGGTCACATCTTACCTCCACTCACTACGGCAGCGGCCATAGTGGGCCGTGGTTTTGACGGCCGTGTCCCGCCGGCAGAAAGGATCTGTGAAAGCAGCCATAGACAATCCGTGCTGGTTCTATCGCTATTATTGATAACGGCCATAGACAATCCGTGCTGGTTCTATCGCTATTATTGATAACGGCCATAGACAATCCGTGCTGGTTCTATCGCTATTATTGATAACGGCCATAGACAATCCGTGCTAGATCTATCGCTATTATTGATATGAAAGTTTCAAAATGGAGTGACTGATGGCGGCGAACGAAGTAAAATTTAGAAATAGAGTTTGTTTCTTACGCCAATGACATTGACAAACAAAGCACATGACAAGACACGATGCATTTCAACCACTTGGGTCTTCTTCAGTTGAAAAAATAAATCACATTTAACATTTGGGACAGTACAAACAAAGAACGAAAAACGAAAAAAAGAACGAAAAATGACTCATCCGTTGTTGTCCATGTGGTGGGGAGAATAGCCGGTAGGCGGAAATGACATGGGGGATTATGGGAGAGGAAAAGGAGGGGGGGGGGGGGGGGGTTGCGTAGGGGGAGGGTGTGTGTGTGTGTGATATGATAGGGTTGTGTGTCTAGTTTATTGGGATGGTGTGATATCTTTGTGATGGTTGTGGTAATGGTGGATTGATAATAATGGTAAGGGGAAAAAAAAGGGGGGGGGGGGGGGGGGGGGGGGGGGACTGAGAGAGAAAAAAAAAAGGTTTGGGTGAATAAAATAAATGATTTCGTTGGGTGATGAAAGAGGTAGTGGTAGTTATGCGTGGGTAGTTTAGAAGGTGTGTGGGTAATGTTAGGGAGGGAAGGGGATGGAAGATAAATGGGTGATAAGGTATATCGGGGGGGGGGGGGGGGGGGGGGGGGGGGGGGGGGGGGGGGGAGGGGGGAGGTAAAAAAAAAGGGGGGGGGGAGAATGGGGGGAGGAAGGTAATGTGTTTGTGGGGGGGGGGGGGGGGGGGGGGGGGCAGAGAAGAAGAGCTCATATCTCATCATCTCATATTTGTGATTTGATGTATAGAGTGTATCCAAGTCTGTTTGACTCTGTTTCCCGTTTGTATTTGTACTTACATGTATATTCTTCCCCCACCCACCCCCCACCCCTCCCCTATCCCGCCCACACCCCATATCCCCGCTTTCCTGCTTCTTTCTCTCTCTCTCTCTCTCTTTCTCTCTCTTTCTTTCTTTCTTTCTCTCGCATATGGATGCTTGCACGATCTTGTCGTTTGCTTTTGTAGTATTAGTCTGTTACTTCATACAGTTTGCAAGTTGACTGGTGTATTTACTTTTTCCTCTTTGTTGCCATATTGACTTGTTGTTGTCCATGTGGGTTCTTTTTTTTTCCCAGGGCTGGGGGAAAAAAGCATATGTAATTTGCTTATCTCATTACCCTGGTGAAATAAAATTTCGTTCGTTCGTTCGTTCGTTCATCCACTATGGGGTGGGGGGTGGGGGTGGGAGGTTCATATAAATGGTGTTGTTTAAAAAAGTGAACAATGCTGTGGGATGATGTTCATTGCAACAGGTGAAATAATGTGTTGGCATCAATATGCTGATGTTTGTTGAGAGAAGATAGCAGTGATCAATGAAAAACAGGGTATCATGTGTTGCACACACACACACACACACACACACACACACACACACACACACACACACACACACACACACACACACACACACACACACACACACACACACACACACACACACACACACCACAAAGGGTGGGGGGATGGGGGACCACATATAAACATTGTTCTGGGTGAGTAAATATGTGTGTGAAAACTCTCCACAGTTAGTCTCACTATGATCACATGATCTTAACTCACCCAGAACAATGTTTATTGTGGTCCCCATCCCCCCACCCTTTGTGTGTGTGTGTGTGTGGTTTTGTGTGTGTGTGTGTGTGTGTGTGGTGTGTGTGTGTGTGTGTGTGTGGTGTGTGTGTGTGTGTGTGTGTGTGTGTGTGTGTGTGTGTGTGTGTGTGTGTGTGTGGTGTGTGTGTGTGTGTGGGTGTGTCAACACATGATACCCTGTTTTTCATTGCTCACTGCTATCTTCTCTCAACAAACATCAGCATATTGATGCCAACACATTATTTCACCTGTTGCAATGAACATCATCCCACAGCATTGTTCACTTTTTTAAAACAACACCATTTATATGAACCTCCCACCCCCACCCCCCACCCCATAGTGGATGATGAATATGAGCTCTTCCTTCTCTTGCCCCCTCCCCTCCCCCCCCAAACACATTACCTTCCTCCCCCCCATTTCTCCCCCCCTTTTTCCCCCCTCCCCCTCCCCCTCCCCCCCCCCCCCCTCCCCCCCCCCCCCCCCCGATCATACCTTATCACCCATTTATCTTCCATCCCCTTCCCTCCCTAACATTACCCACACACCTTCTCAACTACCCACGCATAACTACCACTACCTCTTTCATCACCCAACGAAATCATTTATTTTATTCACCCAAACCTTTTTTCTTTTTTTTTCTCCTCAGTTCCCCCCCCCCCCCCCTTTTTTTTCCCCCTTACCATTATTATCAATCCACCATTACCACAACCATCACAAAGATATCACACCATCCCAATAAACTAGACACACAACCCTATCATATCACACACACACCACACACCTCCCTACGCAACCCCCCCCCCCCCCCCCTCCTTTTCCTCTCCCATAATCCCCATGTCATTTCCGCCTACCGGCTATTCTCCCACCACATGGACAACAACGGATGAGTCATTTTTCGTTCTTTTTTTCGTTTTTCGTTCTTTGTTTGTACTGTCCCAAATGTTAAATGTGATTTATTTTTTCAACTGAAGAAGACCCAAGTGGTTGAAATGCATCGTGTCTTGTCATGTGCTTTGTTTGTCAATGTCATTGGCGGTAAGAAACAAATGATATGAAAGTCCCATTCCTGCCACCCACTTTAAATTAATCATTCCCTAGAAACATGCAAACAAGCAATTCTTTCTTCTACACCTTGAATTGTCCAAACAAAACCATATCCTAACGTTAACAGTTTACAGCGGATATTTGAAGCCCAGTTTCTTTTGCTGCGTGAATTTAGATCTAGCAGCATCCTATAGGCTTTGCGCGCGCGCGCGCGCACGAGAGAGAGAGAGAGAGAGGAGAGAGAGAGAGAGGAGAGAGAGAGGGAGAGAGAGAGAGAGAGAGAGAGAGAGAGAGAGAGCAATTCGTCAGTGAAAATTCAAGAGCGCAGTTCTTTCCTTTACCCCAGAGAGCCGTGTAACGGACGGTTCGCACGACCGGCGAAACGACGCGTTGAAAATTCCGGCTCCACCATGGCCACGTGCAGCCGTATTTGAGGACTTCACAGAAGAGCTGAGCCGGGCAGGATTTTCTAACTCTATGGCCGCGGCCTACTACTACAAGCTCCCAGGCCAGCACTACACCACTCCTCTTTATTGACTGGTTCTCTTTCTGGCCCAAGGCAGCCCCATTGAAATGCCCCGACCTTGATATTTTGCTGATCTGTCCCCATTGACGCAAAAGCCACGTGGACGCCTGCCAAGGTGAAAAGTTCATCCTGGAGATCTATATCTGTCAGAGAGTTAGCCCAAGTTTCTTCTTCTTCATCATCATTATCTTCTCTTTCGTCTTGTTTTTCTTCTTGAAACAAAAACTATGGGTTAGTTACGTCTTGAAATCAAACAAAGGGTCGGTTACGTAGTGAAAACGTGCTTTGTCCACGTTTGTTAATGTGACAACATGCATGATGCTTATTGTCTATTGGCTAATCCTCTTGTGAATACTATGTGAACTACATGCTTGCGTCTGCTTGGTAGAAAGTACTAATGGTCTGACTGAGAAACTTTTTAACAGTACTCGTACCTGATTTTTTTTCTTATATTGGCTACCGACTAAATTTAGCACTCAGTTAAAGAAGGTAACAGTGTGAGCGGTTGTTTTTTTTCTTTCTTTTCTTTTTTTTTCTTTTTTTTGATATAGTAACATTACTTTCTTTGCGCAGAAAGCGAACACTTCTTATGATAATAAGGAAATACAATTTTGCAACATTGTTTTTTGTGAAAAAGAAAGATTTATGGCTGCTAGCATTCAGTGACATTTTGGGCATGAAATGACTAGAAAGGGTCCAAACAATCCCCCTCATTTGAATTTTTGGTAAAGTTCACGATTGTGTTAGCTGGAACCTCGCAACAGTAAAGTCTCTCCCCCTTCTCTCTCTCTCTCTCCCCCTCTCCCTCTCTCTCTTCTCTTTTTTCCCTTCTCTCTCTCCCCTCTCTCTCTCCTCTTTGTGTTGTGTGTGTCTTGTATCTGGCGTACATGATTAAAAAACGTTTAAAACGATTTAGGATAAGATGACAAAAACGAAATAGTCCTATTCAACATAATGCAAAATAGCAACAAAGCAAAATTCCAATTCTTAACGGTTCGAAAGAGAAAGAAGAAGAAAAGAAAAAAAGAAGAAAAAAAGAAGAAGAAGAAAAGAAGAAGAAAGAGAGAAAAGAAAAGAAGAAGAAACCGATTCACAAAAAAAGAAAGAAAACCCAAAAGCAAACAAGCAAAGAAGCAAACAAAACAAACCTTAACTTTGCGCACAGAAAAAGCGCTAAGAAATGAAAAAACAGCTCAGCAATGGTATTTTTCTAAAGGAATTAATTTCATTGTTTGAGTTGATGACTTATTCGTCTGAAAACACACAACAACAACAACTCAACAACACAAACCAAAAAACAACAACAAAACCATGCACAAATAATTTTTGCGGGTGTTTATTCCTGGGTTTAATTTTCTTTTTTTAGGCTCCAGTATTTTGGCGTATTGATAAATGAGATCTCAACCAAAAACTCCATGCCTCAATTTTGATAACTGGAATTTCAAGGCTATGCTAGTGCGCCTCGTCAACATAAATTAAAGGTAAAATCGCATTTGTAGCAT
>CM031611.1:2205745-2216490 GCA_018398815.1 Conus ventricosus
CCATAATCGTGTTATGAACACTCCAAACAAAAACCTGAAGCCCCAAAAAACACGTGCACCAACCCGCACGTGCAAACAACCGCAAACTGAGCCCACACGCTATATAACATCGGCGGTGGGCAAACAGAGACCATCCTTATGACAGCGCAACGCCGCTAGAACAAATTTGTCGAGTTTTAACTTGAGTTTTAACCTTCCTTTTTAACATCAATTTGACAAATGTTGCTCCCCAAGGGGTCGAGCACTTTTAAAATCATTTTAGGCTCTTTGGTTAATATTCATATATATATAATATATATATATATAATATATATATATTATAATATATATTATATATATAATATAAAATATATATATATATATATAATATATAAATATATATATAGATATAATTTAAATATATAATTTTTTTATTTTTTTTTAAATACCCCACTACTAAATTGTTCAGCATCATATATGTCACGACCGACCCCTGAAGGTCTGCCCTGACAGGATCGGTCTAGGTGGGAGTGAAGGGAGTGACTGACCTCACACACCTCGCAAGAGACCACACAAAAAAGATTACAATAACAACACACCATTTATTCACACCACACACACATAGTCACAAATAAGCATTCCAACACACACAACACGCACAATCACAATTAAGCATTTCAACACACACAACATGCACATAGTCACAAACAAGCATCCAACACACACAACACGCACAATCACAATTAAGCATTTCAACACACACAACAAACCATAATCATAAATAATCATTTCCAACAGTCATTCCTTTCCTTGCTTCATGTGGTTCCCCCACACCTCTGTCTCTCCAAAGTGCTCCGAGAGCACCGGGTCGATTCAGGCACCCCAGACCGGGTCTGTTCCTGAATATAGTCTTTCAAGGCCGACACCCTTGACATACACACACCCCCAAATGGCACGACACAGTGCTAACAACACCCGTCACGTGCGCTGCAGGAGTCCGTGGACAGTGGAGAACGCCTCCGGTTGGACGAGGCGCCGCCGCGGAAAGTCCCGGACAGGGCCAGGAACATCCAGCAAAGTCCACGTGCTCCTCAACCAGTGCACGGCCCCAACAGCGCCAGCATCGGGTGGAGCCCCCGGGAGGAGAGAATAAAGGAAGGAACTGGAAGGAAAGGAGAAAGAAGGGAAACTGGAACTCCGCAGTCAGTACGGTCTGATATTTGCTGCTTAATCCTAACAGCCACTCGCATATGGGCGAGGGAGGTGTTTGCTGAATAAATTGTTCATATCAGCTTAACACAGACCTGAGCATAACACAGTCAACGAACCAAACGAGGAATGTCGCTAAAAGGTCTCCTCACACGAAGCAGGTAAGAGGTTACATTAACAGGCTAAACAAACAAATATCAATTTATATCTTCATCCTTCCCTCACTCACGTTAAAACATTTTCCTTTCTTAGGAACTGAACAGATACAGCAACCACTGCTCTTAACTGCCACCACATTTTAAATAAATAATAATTCAATGCACAATTATCTCCACATTTATAGCAACATTTAAAAATGACACAATTCTCCAACCATGCATCCAAACGACTAATCATGCGTACGCACGCTCGCAAACATAAAACTCGTTCCCCTTGCACGCACAAACAGACGGTGGCCACAGAATGCGAGACGGCAATTGTGACAGGGGCGGACGAGCGAGACCAAGCAAGTACCAACCCTGAATCACCAGGTTCTCCCCCATCCCCGCCGACTACCGCAATCACCAGATGCACAAAAAGGAGAAAGACTTTAAGATATAATTTTGACTGGCCAGGTTAAGGATTGAATTAACCAGAAAAAGTGGTCTCAAACAATATTTCTTTATAATTTTGAAAACCAAAAGAAATTGCGCAAAAGAGAAGAATTAGCCGGCTAACAACAAAAAAAACAACAACAAATAAACCACGAAACTGATGCTTACCAGCTAGCCGTGGTGACCCAAAGTGGCGGGTCAAGGGGACTCTCTGCCCTCTGTCCAGTTGAGAGGACAGCAGAGCAGATGCGGAAAAAAGATGACGTGATGTGATGTCCCTCCCCTACAGGCCGACTGTAGGGATGAAGGTACCGACCGTACCTTCGACGAAGTGGTGTAGAACCAAAAACAGAGCAGGCGCTCTCGGGGACATCTTCCGCTCGAGTGAAGAGAAAACCTCCCTCAACGATGGCAGCCAACATGCCACGCTACGTCACAGTGAGCATACCTCAAGCCTAAGAGGAATGATGCACGTGCGGCAAGTTACAAGACAGTTGAGAGGCCGATAGAGACAGCCAGTTCAAGCGAAAGGTACCAGCCACCCGTGATCTTGCAGGATGAATTGCACGGGCAGGGGAAATTAGAGAGAGAGAGAGAGAGAGAAAGTAAACCTAAGCCTGAGCTGAACGACATTAAGGTGCAAACGCACCACAAGCCACATAAAGGGACGGATACACGACAACAACAACGACAATGAATAAATGAATAATTCCACCAGCTAAGATAGGCCAATTGTCATAGGCCTCGTGACAAACTCGTGACAAACCCCCCCTTCTAAAAGCATCTGTTTCTCTGAGATACAGTGCTCCATTGAACCTTGACGCATGTGCAAATTCACAACAATGGGACCGAACCCAACCCTCTGTGATCGACAGAGTACGATAAATCCAATACAAACATTCCACGATAGAATTATACAGGGAGATACATAATACTACATTTATCAAACAACTAAGCGAACCTTCAGACAACGAAAGTAGCAATCCGAGACAGGTGATGATTCACTTCCGTCAACTGTCACTACACCCGGGTAAAACAGACCCAAAAGGGGACATAACCCTGGCTGAGGGGAATTGTCCCTCTGACTGACTTCCCCAATGTGCTGACTACGGAGCTCGGCTGAGATAGTCAGCATCCGTATTGCTGGAACCCTTGATATGGCGAAAAGTGAACGCATGACTCTGCAGTTCCACTCCCCAAACCCCATGAGTCGACGACTGACTGGCCGGATCCGTTCCAGGTACTGGAGAGGATGATGATCGCTCTCCAGAAACAAACTTCCGGCCGTACTTCTTCCTGGGTACGCCAGTGCGCGTCCAAATCTGCCAGCGAGCCTCAGCAACAGTAGGGGCATCGATAGTCCTAAGCGGGACAGCCTCTGGGTATCGAGTCGCGTAGTCAACCACTACCGAAATGTAGCGGTGACCGCGATCGGATGGGGGATTAATGGGTCCCACCAGGTCGACACCAACCTTGCTGAATGGCTCCCCAACCAGTGGCACTGACCTTAGGGAAACACGCTTCAAGCGACCCTTAGAACGTGTCCGTTGGCAGACATCGCAACTGCGGCAGTACTGCCTAACCTGAGAATTCATCCCCGGCCAGAAGAAGCCCTTGTCTCACTCGCTCGAGAGTCCGCTTTGAGCCCATATGGCCTGCCATGGGTGAATCATGGGCCTGCCGGAGAACATGTTCTCTCAAGCTTTGGGGGACGACTAGCTGCTTGGCCACCCGATCTGCCTGAGTGAAAACCCTAAAGAGGATCCCCTTGTGGAGCTTAAAGCTCACCTTGGCGGGTCGGGCCGACTGAGCGGACGATCCACCAGTTGTCGCAGGCGTTGGACATCCAAGTCCCTGGCCTGAAGACGGACCATGGTAGCAGGATCGGCCCTTGCCAGAACCTCGTCAGAGATCGGCTGAAGAACGGGACGCAATTCCTGTTCCTGCTTCTTAGCTTTGGCGCGCGTGGTAACTCCCACACATGCCTGTACGGGCAGATCCGTAGACACAGACTGACTGCGTCCGTCTGCAAAGGTGATGGTATTCCCTATGAGAAGGGAATACAGAGGTCGCTCCACCGCGATGGCCCATACTTCGCCACAGAAGTAGGGGTGGAGATAGGAATGAGTACAGAAGGACGGGTGGGGGTAAAACCAGCCACCAACCCGCACACATCGTAACTTGCACCCCGCTGAGCCTCAGGGGAAACCAAATCCTTATCCACAAAGATCGTTGATGCTCCCGAATCCCTGATGGTGTCGACCAAGGAAGAACCAACAACAGAGAGAAACACTGGGCACTCCGTACCACCAGAAGCTGGGATGGAACCCACGTTAGCCGAGCACGAGGACGCTGGAAAGGACTAGCCCCATGACTACCGGCGGCTTTAGGACAATCTTTCCTAATGTGGCCAGGACGACCACAAAGAAAACACAGTCGGGGTGCTGAGGTCCCCGATGAACTGCCTGCCTTGTTCGACCCGCTAGCAGTCGTCAGCGCCTTATTGCCACCAAATCCTGTGGGGGTCTTCCTGTCCGTATCTGGGCGTGCCCATAAGCCCTACGGCTTCAGCAAACACCTCATGGTATGAATCGCAGCCGCGAAATCCTGAGGTGCTGTCTCGCCTATACGGATCCTCAACTCTGGGGACACGGTGTTGGTAAGCTGTTCGATGAGAATCAGATCCTCCAGCTCCAGCTTAGCCAACTGACGCCAGTACCCTAGCGTTTTGCGCACCTATCTCCAAACTGCACGAAGGTCTCGTCGTTATTCTTTTTCATGGACCTGAACTTCCTCCTGTACGTCTCTGGGGTAAGGTGGAAACGCTTACGCAGAGCCAACTGCAAAGTCTGCATAAGACGCGCCTTCATTAGAGTGAGCACACACTCCCTTGCAGTACCCGACAACCCAGAAAAAAAGGTGCATGGCCTTTTGTTCCTCAGACAATTGGTATGAAGTAGCTACCTTGTCAAAATGCTCTAAGAACATATCAATGTCCTCACTAGGTCTGAACTCTGGAAGCTTTAATTTTGGCCTCTAACTCTATCACCTGCCTGTTGATTAACCCCCTGACTTACAGATGCGGGAGCCCGCGAAAGAAGTTGTTCCATCTCTTCCCTACGTAGAGCCTCCTGTCTGGCAGCCTCCTCTCTGTGCAGAGCAGCCTCTTCCCTACGCTGATCTAACTCTTCCCGACGGAGGGCTTCCTGTCTGGCAGCCTCTTCTCTGCGCAGCATAGCCTCTTCCCTACGCAGAATTTCCCGTCTGTCCAACTCTTCCCTCCGCAGGGCTTCCTGCCTGGAAGCTTCTTCCCTACGAAGGGCTTCATCCTCTCGTCGCTGACGCTCCAGAAAGATCAGGACAGAGGTGATGTCCTGGGCGGGATTCACCACTCCCGACACGGAGGATGACCCGTTTGACCCGTCCCTTGGGTCTCGACTTTCCCATGAGGAAAGTCTCCCAGGGCATACTCCTTACGATGGGAAGCATGGAGAAGAGAGGGTTTCGGTTTCCTGCGACTCAACAGAAGCCCACAGTTGCTTCGCTATACTCTGACGCTTCCGAGCGGAAGTGCCAGTCGGGGTCTCAACAGGAAGATCCCCTAGCGAAGACGTAGTGAAAGTACTCACAGGACTATCGGCTACAGCACTGGAATAAGTAGAAGTCACTGTATGTCGAAGTACTGGTACAATAGTAGGGACTACATTTGAAGACCTTTCTTCTCGACGCACGCGTCACCATACCACCAGCACCGGATGTTGCCATGACAACTATATCCTACGGTTATCAAATACCCGGAGAAAGACAATTCCACTTGAAAAACAGATACCGCACGGATATGTCACGTCTCTTGGTGACTAACTGAAAACTAGCAAATAAAAAAAAAAATGTCAATGTGCAATGTCCGGCTGCTCCCACTCTGGCAACACCGCGCTCTACAACACGAGCAACAGTGCGGTGGGGGTCACCGGAAAAAAACAAAAAAAAGAATGTCCAGGCTGGTCCCACTCTGGCAACACCGCGCTCCACAGCACGAGCAACAGTGCGGTGGGGCTCACCGGAAAAAAACAAAAAAAAATGTCCAGGCTGCTCCCACTCTGGCAACACCGCGCTCCACAGCACGAGCAACAGTGCGGTGGGCTCACCGACAAAAAAAAAACAATATGGCAGAAGGAATCCGGAGAAAATAAAATAAAATTGACACTAACGTCTGATACACCCACCTGTACACAATAACCCGGTAGAGAAAACTGGTTAAATACAAAACAGGAACGGCAGACTGAGTGGCACCAGAAAGGAAAGTCTTACGGCCGTATCTGCGTGAGGCACCCGGCGGAAAGAGGTCTGGACGCGGTCGATTCCCCTTCGTCTCGACTCGACTCCCCAGTCACACCGGAAGTTCCTTTAGGCCACAAGAAGACTCCCTACAACCTAGAGTCACCCAGCCAACCACCCACAAACAAACACGACAAACTGACTAAAACACATACAAGACAGACAGGACTGGACAGGCACTCCGCGAAACGGGGAGAGAGACAGCCAGAGCCCTCACAATCCCGGACGAGCCCCCACAAATGTCACGACCGACCCCTGAAGGTCTGCCCTGACAGGATCGGTCTAGGTGGGAGTGAAGGGAGTGACTGACCTCACACGCCTCGCAAGAGACCACACAAGAAAGATTACAATACAACACACCATTTATTCACACCAGCACACACATAGTCACAAATAAGCATTCCAACACACACAACACGCACAATCACAATTAAGCATTTCAACACACACAACATGCACATAGTCACAAACAAGCATTCCAACACACACAACACGCACAATCACAATTAAGCATTTCAACACACACAACATAACCATAATCATAAATAATCATTTCCAACAGTCATTCCTTTCCTTGCTTCATGTGGTTCCCCCACACCTCTGTCTCTCCAAAGTGCTCCGAGAGCACCGGGTCGATTCAGGCACCCCAGACCGGGTCTGTTCCTGAATATAGTCTTTCAAGGCCGACACCCTTGACATACACACACCCCCAAATGGCACGACACAGTGCTAACAACACCCGGTCACGTGCGCTGCAGGAGGTCCGTGGGCAGTGGAGAACGCCTCCGGTTGGACGAGGCGCCGCTGCGGAAAGTCCCGGACAGGGCCAGGAACATCCAGCAAAGTCCACGTGCTCCTCAACCAGTGCGCGGCCCCCAACAGCGCCAGCATCGGGTGGAGCCCCCGGGAGGAGAGAATAAAGGAAGGAACTGGAAGGAAAGGAGAAAGAAGGGTACTGGAACCCTGCAGTCATTACGGTCTGATATTTGCTGCTTAATCCTAACAGCCACTCGCATGATGGGCGAGGGGAGGTGTTTGCTGAATAAATTGTTCATATCAGCTTAACACAGACCTGAGCATAACACAGTCAACGAACCAAACGAGGAAGTTCGCTAAAAGGTCTCCTCACACGAAGCAGGTAAGAGGTTACATTAACAGGCTAAACAAACAAATATCAAGTTATATCTTCATCCTTCCCTCACTCACGTTCAACATTTTCCTTCTTAGGAACTGAACAGATACAGCAACCACTGCTCTTAACTGCCACCACATTTGTAAATAATAATAAATTCAATGGCACAATTATCTCCACATTTTAATAGCAACATTTAAAAAATGACACAATTCTCCAACCATGCATCCAAACGACTAATCATGCGTACGCACGCTCGCAAACATAAAACTCTTTCCCCTTGCACGCACAAACAGACGGTGGCCGCAGAATGCGAGACCGGCAATTGTGACAGGGGCGGACGAGCGAGACCAAGCAAGTACCAACCCTGAATCACCAGGTTCTCCCCATCCCCGCCGACTACCGCATCACCAGATGCACAAAAAGGAGAAAGACTTTAAGATATAATTTTGACTGGCCAGGTTAAGGATTGAATTAACCAGAAAAAGTGGTCTCAAACAATATTTCTTTTATAATTTTGAAAACCAAAAGAAATTGCGCAAAAGAGAAGAATTAGCCGGCTAACAACAAAAAAAAACAACAACAAATAAACCACGAAACTGATGCTTACCAGCTACCCGTGGGTGACCCAAAGTGGCGGGTCAAGCGACTCTCTGCCCTCTGTCCAGTTGAGGAACAGCAGAGCAGATGCGGAAAAAAGATGACGTGATGTGATGTCCCTCCCCTACAGGCCGACTGTAGGATGAAGGTACCGACCGAACCTTCGACGAAGTGGTGTAGAACCAAAAACAGAGCAGGCGCTCTCAGGGGCATCTTCCGCTCGAGTGAAGAGAAAACCTCCCCCAACGATGGCAGCCAACATGCCACGCTACGTCACAGTGAGCAATACCTCAAGCCAAAGAGGAATGATGCACGTGCGGCAGGTTACAAGACAGGTGAGAGGCCGATAGAGACAGCCAGTTCAAGCGAAAGGTACCAGCCACCCGTGATCCTGCAGGATGAATTGCACGGCAGTGGAATTAAGAGAGAGAGAGAGAGAGAGAAAGTAAACCTAACCTAGCTGAACGACATTAAGGTGCAAACGCACCACAAACACATTAAGGGACGGATACACGACAACAACAACGACAATGAATAAATGAATAATTCCACCAGCCAAGAATAGGCCAATTGTCATAGGCCTCGTGACAAACTCGTGACAATAATATATATATATATATAAAATAATAACACGCACATACATACATACGCACATAAATACATACATATAGACACGCACATACACACATAAAAATGACGTGTACCAGCGTATGTCCCTGCATGCATACACACATGCATAAATGCATCCATGGGTACGTGTAAAATGCGCTTCGTGTTCTAACCCACACTCTCACATAAATGGACAAATACAAAAGCAATACGGGCACAAAGACACACCAGCACACACACACACACACACACACACACACACACACACACACACACACACACACACACACACACACACACACACACACATACAGAGAGAGAGAGAGAGAGAGAGAGAGAGAGAGAGAGAGAGAGAGAGAGAAAAGAGAGAGAGAGAGAGAGAGAGAGAAAGGAAAACATTATTCATACTTCAAGAGGAGGGGTTTGTGGCAATCATTTTTTTTTTCCTCCCTACTCCCCCCCCCCCCCCCCCCCCCTTCCCCCCCTCCTGTCCTCCCTCTCATTCCCACCCACCTCTCTTCAGCAGGTTTAATCTGCCAATAATGAGGGGAAAGGGGCCCTAAACCCCACGACCAAGTCCTTTTGCTTTCGAGGTGGTGGGAATAACGGGACACTGGGCTGGGATTGGCCTTCAAAATCCGCACAACGTCGACACCCACACAGTCACGGAACTATGGTCACTTCTTTCTTGTTTCTTAAGAAGATCCCATCTTTTCTCTTTTTATTCTTTTTTCCAATGCATTAAGTGGCTTAGATCCAGGCTGAGTTACAAGTCACGTTTTCAAAGAAGTAAATAGATCCAGGCTGAGTTACAAGTCACGTTTTCAAAGTAATTAAATAGATCCAGGCTGAGTTACAAGTCACGTTTTATAAGTAATGAAATAGATCCAGGCTGAGTTACAAGTCACGTTTTTATAAGTAATGAAATAGATCCAGCTGAGTTACAAGTCACGTTTTATAAGTAATTAAATAGATCCAGGTTGAGTTACAAGTCACGTTTTCAAAGTAATGAAATAGATCCAGGCTGAGTTACAAGTCACTTTTTCAAAGTAATGAAATAGATCCAGGCTGAGTTACAAGTAAACGTTTTATAAGTAATGAAATAGATCCAGGCTGAGTTACAAGTCACGTTTCAAAAGTAATGAAATAGATCCGGGCTGAGTTACAAGTCACGTTTCAAAAGTAATGAAATATTGAATTCAAGAAGTGACTACCGTTCCTGACCTATCCACGGAACCATGGATCGATTGAGACAATGGTTCGTAGCTGGTAAAATGGTAAATGTCACATACATTTATGTATGACATTCCATGTCTGTCAGAATGTTGGATGTTACAAAATTACATTGCATGTCATCAGAATGTTTGGATGTTACAAACTGACACAATTATTTCACACGAATCATATATTACGCTGTAAGTCTAGCAGAAAGATGAGAATTACTAGCTGGCATGCATGTCTTTTTACATGTCAATCAGAATGATGACGATTGATAAAGACTGGCATAATTATTAGGCTTATGCTTGTGAGAATGCTGACAGAGACAAACGAAGTACGTTGTTATGCTTCTTACAATACTAGAGTGGAAAAATCTGACATAGAGTGTAATATATGCTCGTTTGTATTTCAGTAAATTGCAACTATCATCAATCTGAGACATCACATTCTGTTTTCAGTAAAATAAGACATCAGCAGTTTGAAACAGTAAATCGGCAATGTAAATATTAACAGTCAGACACAATACATTCTATGTTGTTCAGTAGCAAAGCAGACATCAACAATCTGACACATTTCGTTTCGATTCAGTAAAAATGTAGCTGTCATTAGTTTGACACATTGCAGTCTACATCCAGAAAAAATACATGTAAGTTGTGTGATACATTTCATTTCTATGTGTAGTAACAAGTAGATATCAGCAGTTTTACATAATATATTCTATGTGCAGGAACATGTTTGATGTCTGCATTATACCGCATTCTATTCTATGTACAGTAACATGCAGATATCAGCAGTTTTACCACATTATATCTATGTACAGTAACATGTAGACATCAGCAGTTACACATTATATCTTGAAATAACATGCAGACATCAGCAGCTTTACACTTAATTCTATGTACAGTAACAGTAGACATCAGCAGTTTTACACATATATATATGTACTAACATGTAACACCCACAAGTTTTACACATTATATTCTATGTACATAACATGTAGACATCAGTAGTTTACACATTATATTCTATGTACATAACATGTAGACATCAGTAGTTTTTACTAACATTAT
>CM031611.1:2217490-2229990 GCA_018398815.1 Conus ventricosus
AATGGGCTCACAAAGCCCGACTCCACGACCTTTGCAGACCCTCCTCTCCATCGGCAATGGACAGGTACCCAGATACCAAAGGACTTAATCACCATCCCAAAAGACTGTGCACAGCTGGTAGCAGACAGCAAGGAGCTGCAGGAAAGGTTACCCACACCTGACCACAAAGTACATGGACCAAGCATGGCATAGTGAGAGAGCCATTCTAGCTCCCAGGAATGACATGGTCAATGCCATCAACCAACAGCTCCTGCACCAGCTGCCAATGCCAGAACACCTCTACCGGTCTGTGGACACAGTTGTTGATGAAGCAGAGACTGTGCTCTACCCAGCGGAGTTCTTGCACTCGCTGACACCTCCAGGCACACCGCCACATCTTCTCCACCTCAAAGTGGGATGCCCCATCATGCTGCTGAGAAACCTGGATGCTCATCGACTGTGCAACGGAACACGACTGGTCGTGAAGCAGCTGATGCCCCACGTCATTGAGGCCACCATTATGACCGGACAAAACAAAGGAGAGGATGTGTTCCTGCCAAGGATCCCCATCATCCCATCCGACATGCCCTTCCAGTTCAAGCGGTTGCAGTTCCCTGTGCGCACGTGCTTCGCCATGTCCATCAACAAGGCCCAGGGACAATCGCTGACGGTGGCTGGCCTTCACCTGGACATGCCCTGCTTCGCGCATGGACAGCTGTACGTGGGCTGCTCACGAGTTAGCAACCCTGATCACCTGTTCATCCTGGCTCCTAAGGGAAAAACAAAAAACATTGTCTATCCCCAGGCCTTGCAGTAAGCACCGAGCTCAACCTGACAATCTTCTGATGTTTCAATTTCGCTGGCATAAGGGTCTTTTATGTGAAAAGTAGAATTAATATGTAAGAAGTTTGAGTGATAAATGGAACAGATATAGACTGCTTTTGCAGTTTAAGAAAGAAACAAAAGCTGTTCTGTATGATATTGCTTTTAACTAAGGTAAATACAGAACGCTTTATCATGACTTGGGACTGAAGCCAAAGTAAAATTCAGCAGAACCTGAAAAAATCCTCTGATTTTAGAGTTCTCCGTTTTAAGCCCTGATATCTATTGTAATGATCGTTCGGTTTACAGATACAGAGGGATGTTAGGAACGCCATTCACCACATCTTATAAAAATGAAACCCCGTTAAAAACATATCAGTCGGTTTATAAGAAATAAATGGTTCAACGAGGGCTGAAGACCAGAGTAATGTAGGTCTATAGACCCTCTCTCTCTCTCTCTCTCTCTCTCTCTCTCTCCTCCCCCCTCTCTCCTTCTCTCTCCTCCTCTCTCTCTCTCTCTCTCTCCTCTCTCTCTCTCTTATAATACCCGGGCAACGCCGGATAACCGGCTAATATATATATATATATATATATATATATAATATATATAATTGAATTATAAACACAAAAACTCAACAAATATACTACGGTATTGCACACCAGCCTTTTCTGGGATTGCATTCTTCTTAAAACTGAAAAGGCAGAGGAGTCAAATTACCACTTTCCCCGGTCACTGAGGAGAAACAACAAGGTTTCGAAATATCGGTATATGACCAGGAGTTATATGTTAGTGAGTTTCCCTCCCTATTGGAGAATGTCTCCCCCTTGGAGACTATAAGCTTGCTGAAGGCTCATTTTTAGAAGCATTTATTTTATTTTTCTCCATTCACCCACTCAAGCACATACTGTTAGTTAGGCAGAATCATCTACCACTGCAGATATGAATGCTTATTTCACACTATTTCGTCAATCTAAGACATAAGAGCAAGCTTTGTTTATAATTCAATATTTCTTGCAGTCATTGCAACACCAAGCTGCTCTGTAAGTTGCTGGAACGGTGCGCGGTACTTATCCTTGGAATTTATTAGTTTGTTGATATATATATAATATATAATATATATATAATATATATATTATATATATATATATATATAATATACAAGAATAAAAACAACAGTCGGTTCATGTCTCAGACTTGTATTATCAACAAATTTTTCGCTGTAAAACAGCTTCGTCAGGCCAAGGTACAATGATAAAAGCCTCACATCAAGTTAAAAGGCAAAGCCGCTGATGGTGAACTCATATTTTAACCGTTTCTGGTTTCTACTTCAGTCAATTCTACAGGGTGCGGAGCTCAGGACAACAAGAGAGCATTATATATATATTATATATATTTATATATATATATATATATATATATATATATATATTATATAAAAATATATATAAATATATAAAATCTAATATATATATAGAAAATAAATCCAAGGATAAGTACCACCCAGCGCACGGGCGTTCCAGCAACATACAAAGCAGTCTTATTATTACCACCATTCAACCCACTAAGTAATTCCCCTATTTCGTCAATCCAACAAGACATATGGAGCAGCAACGCTTTGTGATTTATAAATTCCAATATAAAATATATATATATATATATATATATATATATATATATATAATATATAAATATATCTATATAAGAATATATATATAATATATATATATAATAATAAATATATATTTATAATATATATATAAACTGTCAATGAAGTTAAAAAAGGAAGGAATAAAACTCAAGGTTAAAAACTCGACAAATTTGTTTCTATCGTCGTTGCGCTGTCCATCAGGATCCATGTGGTCTCTGTTTGCCCCACCGCCGATGTAATAAAGCGTGTATGGGCTCCGACGTTGCGTTTTTCACTGCGGGTTGGCTGCACGTGTTTATTTGGGGCTTTCCAGGTTTTTGTTTTGGGGTGTGTTCACTAACAACGATTTCTTTCCAAGTAATCCTGCAGTTGTTTTAATACTATTTCTGATTTGGGTGTTTAAAAGTTGCTAAGTGTGGTTTGTCAAAGTATTAACCCATTTTCAGATTAATACTATGCATAAAAAAACCACACTTAGCACAATAAACCACCAAAAACAAAATAGAAAACAGCAGCAGGCATAAATGGAAATCGTTTGTTATGAACACAACCAAAACAAAAACCTGAAAGACCCCAAAAAACACGTGCAGCCAACCCGCACGTGCAACAACCGCAAACGAGAGCCCACACTCTATATAAAATCGGCGGTGGGCAAACAGAGACCAACCTGATGACCAGCGCAACGCCGCTAGAAACAAATTGTCTAGTTTATAACCTTGAGTTTTAACCTTCCTTTTTAACATCATTGACAAATGTTGCTCCCCAAGGTGCGAGCACTTTTTTAAAAAATCATTTTAGGCTCTTTGGTTATTTCATATAAATAAATATATATATATATATCTATATTATATATATATATATATATATATAAAAATAAATTAATATAAATATATATATAAATATATATATATATATATAATAGAGATATATATAAGTAAATATATATTATTTTATTTTTTTTTTTAAATACACCCACTACTAAATTTTCAGCATCATATATGTCACGACCGACCACCCCAAGGTTCTTGCCCTGACAGGATCGGTCTAGGTGGGGAGGAAGGGAGTGACTGACCCTCACACCAGCCTCTCAAGAGACCCACACAAAAATTACAATACAACACACCATTTTATTCACACCACACACACATGGCGTCACAAATAGCATGTCCAACACACACAACACTCACAATCACAATTAAGCATTTCAACACACACAACATGCACATAGTCACAAACAAAGCATTCCAACACACACAACACGCACAATCACAATTAACATTTCCAACACACACGACATAACTCAAATCATAATAATCAGATCCAACTATTCATTCCTTTCCTTGCTTCAAGTGTTTCCCCACACCTCTGTCTCTCCAAAGTGAGTGCACCGATAAGCACCGTGTCGATTCAGGCAACCCCAGACCGGGTCTGTTACCTGAATAAATCCTGTTCAAGGCCGACACCCTTGACATGACACACAGCTCCCCAAATGGCATCTACACAGTGCTACAACAACCCTGTCACGTGCGCTGCAGGAGGTCCGTGGGACAGAGGAGAACGCCTCCGGTTGGACGTAGGCGCCGGGCCGCGTAAAGTCCCGGACAGGGCCCGGAACATCAGCAAATCCACGTGCTTCCTCAACAAGTGCACGCCCAACAGCGCCAGCATCGCGTGGAGTCCCGCCCCCCCTGGAGGAGAGAATAAAGGAAGGAACCTGGAAGGGAAAAGGAGAAAAGAAGGGTACTGGAACTCCTGCAGTCGAGTACGGTCTGATAATTTGCTGCATAATCTAACAGCCACGATCGCATGATGGGGGCGAGGGGAGGTGTTTGCTGAATAAATTGTTCCAATATCCAGCTTAACACAGACCTGAGCAAAACACAGTCAACGACCCAACGAGGAATGTTCGCTAAACAGGTCTCCTCACACGATGCAGGTAAGAGGTAACATAACAGGCCAAAACAAACAAATAACAATTAGTATCTTCATCCTGCCCTCACTCACCTTTCAACATTTTTTCTTTCTTAGGAACTGAACAGATACAGCAACCACCTGCTCTTAACTGCCACCACATTTGAAAATAATAATAATTCAATGGCACAATTATCTCCACATTTTATAGCAACAATTAAAAAATGACACAATACCACCAACCATGCAACCAAACGACTAATCATGCGTACCACGCTGGGCCGCAAACATAAAACTCGTTCCTCCTTGCCCGCACAAAGCAGACGGTGGCCACAGTAAGTGCGAGCCCGGCAATTGTGTGACAGGGGCGGACGAGCGAGACCAATCAAGTACCAACCCAGAATCACCGGTTTCTCTCCTCGATTCTCTACCCCATCCCCGCCTGACTACCGCATCAACCTCAGAGCACAAAAAGGTGAGAAAGACATTAAAGATAATAATTTTGACGTGGCCATGTTTAAGGATTGTGAATATAACCAGAAAAAGTGGTCTCAAACAATATTTTCTTTTTAAATTTAGAAAACCAACAAGAAATGGCGCAAAAGAGAAGAATTAGTCCTGCTAACAACAAAAAAAAAACAACAAACAATAAACCACGAAACTTATTCTTACCAGCTACCGTGGGTACCCAAGAGTGCGGGTCAAGCGACACTCTTCCCTCCCCCTGTCCATTTGAGAGGAACAGCAAGCATATGCCGGAAAAAAGATGACGTGAAGTGATGGGGGGGTCCCCACCCCTACAGGCCACAGTAGGTATAAGGTACCTACCGTACCTTCTACGAAAGTGGAGTATAACCAAAAACAGAGCAGGTCGCTCTCAGGACATCTCCGCTCGAGTGAAGAGGAAAACCTCCCTCAACGATGCGAGCAGCCAACATTGCCACGCTACGTCAACAGAGAGCATACCATCAGCCTAAGAGGAATTCATGCACGTGCGGCAATTGGTATTACAAGACATGTGAGAGGCCGATAGAGCCAGCCATTCAAGCGAAAAGTACCAGCCACCCCGTTATCTATTTCAGGATGATTTGCACGGGCAGTGTAATTAATGAGATGAGAGAGAGATGAGAGAAAGTAAACCTAACCTGATCTTGACGACTATTAAGGTGCAAACGCACCACATAGCCACATTAAGTGACGGATACACACAACAACAACGGACAAATGAATAAATGATGTAATTCCACCACTAAGATAGGCCAATTGTCCATAGGCCTCGTGACAAACTCGTGACAAAACCCCCCCCTTTAAAAGCAACTGTTTTTCTCTGAGATACAGTCACCATTTGAACCTTGACGCATGTGCCAAAATTCACAACAATGGGTACCCGAACCCAACGCCACCTGTGATCGCAGAGTACGATAATCCGAAGTACAAACCTTCCACGATATAAATATACATGGAATATACATATAACTTAATTTATCAAACAACTAAGCGAACCCTCAGAACAACGAATTAGCATCCGATACAGGAGATTATTCACTTCCGTCAACTGACACTAACACCCGGTACACATACCCAAAGAGGGGACATAAACCCATGCCTGAGGGGAATTGTCCCTCTGACTGACTTCCCCAATGTCTGACTACGGATCTCGGCTGTAATGATAGTCATCATCCCTGTATTTGTGCAGGAACCCTGATATGGCGAAAATTGAAACGCATGACTCGCAGATCCACTGCCCAACGCCATGTATCGAGACGACTGACTGGCCGGATCCGTTCCAGGTACTGGAGAGTATGAAGATCGCTCTCCAGTACAAACTTCCGGCCGTACTTCTTCCTGGGTGCGTCCATAGCGGCGACCAAATCTGCCAGCGAAGGCGCTCAGCAACAGTAGGGCAAACGATATCCTAAGCGGGACAGCCTCTGGGAATCGAGTCGCGTAGTACAACCACTACCGTAAATGAAGCGGGGGGGGGGTGGACCGCGATCGGATGGGGGATTACTGGGTCCCACCAATGTCGACACCAACCTTGCTGAATGGCTCACCCCAACCAGTGGTCACTGACCTTAAGTGAAACAACGCTTCAAGCGACCCTTATACGTTGTCCGTTGGCAGACATCTGCTAACTGCGGCAGTACTTGCCTAACCTGAGAATTCATCCACCGCCCAGAAGAAAGTCTTGTCTCACTCGCTCGAGAGTTTCCGCTTTGAGCCCATAAGGCACTGCCATGGTGAATCATGGGCCTGCCGGGAGAACATGTTCTCTCAAGCTTTGGGGACGAACTAAGCTGCTTGCCACCCGACTCCTGAGTGAAAACACCTAAAGAGGATCCCCCTTGTGGAGCTTAAAGCTCACCTTGGCGGGTCCGGGGCCGACTGAAGCGGGACGATCCAACAACCAGTTGTCGCAGGCGTTTTGACCATCCAAGACCCTGGCCTTTAAGACGGACCAGGTAGCAGTATCGGCCCATGCCGATAACCTTCGACAGAGAGTCGGCTTGAACGAAAGACTGGACGCAATTCCTGTTTCCTGCTTCTTAATCATTTATGGCGCTCTGAGGTAAACTCCCGCACACATCCATAACGTGCATATTCCTAGACACAGTACTTACTGCGTATCCGTCCTGGCAAAGGAGAAGGTATACCCCAAAGTAGAAGGGATAAGAGGTCGCTCCACACCGCGATGTCCCAATACATCGCCACAGAAGTAGGGTGTGGAGATATGAAATGAGAACAGAAGGACCGGGTGGAGGTAAAACCATCCTCCAACCCGCACACATCGTGTAACTGGCACCCCGCAGAGGAGCCTCATGTAAACCAAATCCTTATCCACAAATATCTTTTGATGCTGCTCCCGAATCCCTGATTGTGTCGACCAAGGAAGAACCAACAACAGAGAGAGAACAGACTGGCACGTCCGTACCACCAGAAGCTGGGATGGAACCCACGTTAGCCAGGCACGAGGACGGCTGGAAAGGACAAGCCCCATGACTACCGGCGGCTTTAGGACAATCATTCCTAATGTGGCCAGGACGACCACAAAGAAAACACAGTCTTGGGTGGCTGATGTCCCCTATGAACTGCCTGCCATGTTCGAACCCTCAATCATTCGTCAGCGCCTTATGCCACCAAATCCTTGGGGGTCATCCTGTCCGTAACAGGCGGTGCCTCATAAGGAAGCCCTACGGCTTCAGCAAACACCTTCAGTTGGTATGAATCGCAGCCGCGAAATCCTTAGGAGCTGTCTCGCCTATACGGATCCCCTCAACCTGGTGCACTGTGGTTGGTAAGCTGTTCGATATAATCAGATCCTCTCAGCTCGCATCTTAGGCCAACTGACTGCCCAGTACCAAAGCGTTTTGCGCAGTCCTAACTCCAAACTGCAACGAAGGTCTCGTCGTTATTCTTTTCATGGACCTAACTTCCACCTGTACGTCCTGGGATAAGGTGGAAAACGCTACCGCAGAGCCAACTGCATGTCTGCAAAAAGTACGCGCGCCCTTCCATTAGATAGAGCCACACACACCTTGCCGTACCCGACAACCAGAAAAAAAGGTGCAAGGCCTTTTGTTCCTCAGACAATTGGTATAAGTAGCTAACCTTGTCAAAATGCTCTAATGAACAAATCACTGTCCTCACTAAGGTTTCGGATCTCTGGAAGCTTTAATTTGGGCCTCAACTCTATCACCTGCTGTTGATTAACCCCCTGACTTACAGATGGCGGGAGCCCGCTAAAGAAGTTTGTATCCAATCTCTTCCCTACGTAGAAGCCCCCTGTATTGCAGCCTCCCTCTCTGTGCAGAGCTGCCTCTTCCTTACGGCTGATCTAACTCTTCCCTTCCCCGACGTAGGGCTTCCCTGTCTGGCAGCCTTTCTCTGCTCACATAGCCTCTTCCCTACGCATAATTTACCTGTCCCCTGTCCAACTCCTTCCACCCGCAGGGCTTCCCCTGCCTGGAAGCATCTTCTCCCTACGAAGGGCTTCATCCTCACGTCGCTGACGCTCGCAGAAGATAAGGACAGAGGATATGGTCCTGGGGGGATTCACCACTCCCGAAACGGGAGGATTGTACCCGTTTGAACCCGTCCCTTGGGTCCGACTTCCCATGAGAAATTCTCCCATTGGCATACTCCTTACGAGGGGAAAAGCCATGGGAGAATAGAGGGTTTTCGGTTTCTTCTGGCGACTCAACAGAAGCCCACAGTTGCTTTCGCTATACTCTGACGCTTCCGAGCGGAAGTGCCAGTGTCGGTGTCTCAACAAGAAGAATCCCTAGCGAAGACGTTAGTGAAAGTACTCCAGGACTATCGCTACATCACTGGAAAAGTGAAGTCAGCTGTAGTCGAAGTACTTGGTACTAATAGTAGGACTACAATTTTGAAGACCTTTCTTCTTCGACGCACGCTTCACCCATAACCACCAGCACCGGATAGGGTTGCCATGACAACTATATCCTATACGGTTATCAATCAGGAGAAAGACAAATCCACTTGAAAAACAGATGACCGTCACGATATTTCAGCTTCACTTGTGACAAACGAAAACTAGACAAATAAAAAAAAAAAATGTCAATGTGCAATGTCCGGCTGCTCCACTGTCTGGCAACTACCGGCGCTCTACAACACGAGCAACATGCGGTGGGGCTCACCGGAAAAAAAACAAAAAAAGAATGTCCAGGGCTGGTCCCACACTGGCAACGACCCGCGCTCCACAGCACGAGCAAACAGTGCGGTGGGGGCTCACCCGTAAAAAAAACAAAAAAAAATGTACAGCTGGCTCCCACACTGCAACACCTCCTGGCGCACCAACATCACTACAACAGTGGCGGTGGGGCACACCGACAAAAAAAAAAACAATATGGGCAGAAGGAATTCCAGGAGAAAATAAAATAAAATTGACACTAACGTCTGATACAAACCCACATGTACTTACCAATAACACCCGGTAGATAAAACTGGTTAAATACAAACAGGAACGGCAGACTGTAAGTTCACCAGAAAGGAGAAAGTCTTAACTGGCCGTATCGTGCGTTAGGCATCCCGGCGTAAATAGGTCTGGACTCGTCGAATCCCCTTCGTCTCGACTCTACTCCCACATTCACACCGAAAGTTCCCGCTTCATGCCACAAGAAGACTCCATACACCTAGAGTCACCCATCCAACCAAACCCACAAACAAAACACGACAAACTACTAAACACATCAAGACATACAGGTCCGTGGTACCAGGCCCTTACCGCGAAATCGAGAGAGAGACAGCCATATCCCCTCATCATCCCTTACTGCCCCCCCACAAATGTCACGGACCGACTCCCTGAAGTTCTGCCCTGACAGATCGGTCCCTAGGTGGGGAGTGAAGGGATGACTGACCACACACGCCTCCGCAAGATAACCACACAAAAAGATTATACAATACAACACACCATTTATTCACACCAGCACACACATAGTCACAAATAAGCATTCCAACACACACAACACCCACAATCAACAATTAAGCATTCAACACACACAACATGCACATAGTTCACAAACAAGCATATCCAACACACGACAACACGCAGCAATCACAATTAGCATTTCCAACACACACAACATAAGCATAATCAAAAATAATCATTTCCAACAGTCATTCCTAACCTTGCTTCATGTGGATCCCCCACCACCTCTGTACTCTCCAAAGTGCTCCGAGAGCACCGGGTCGAGTTCAGGCACCCCAGACCGTGGTCGTTCCTGAATATAGTCTTTCTCAAGGGCCGACACCACCCTTGAACATACACACAACCCCCAAAGCACTACACAGTGCTAACAACACCCGGTCACGTGCGCTGCAGAGGACCGTTGGACCGTGAGAAACGTCCCTCCGGTTGGACGAGGCGGCCGCTGCGTGAAAGTCCCGGACAGGGCCAGGAACAACCTCAAATTCCACTGTGCCTCCTCAACCATTGCGCGCCCTCCAACAGCGGCCAGCACGGGTGGAGCCCCCGTGATTATAGAATAAAGTAAGGAACTGGAAGGAAAGGAGAAAGAAGGTACTGGAACCCTGCAGTCAGTACGGCTGAAATATTGCCAGCATAATCCTAACAGCCACTGCGCAGATGGGCGGAGGGGAGGTGTTTGCTGAATAAAATTGTTCATATCAGCCTTAACACAGACCTGAGCATAACACATTCAACGAACCAAACGGGGTGAAATTACGCTAAAAGTTTCTCCGTCCACGAAGCAGGTAATAGGTTACAATTAACAGCTAAACAAAACAAATATTCAAAGTTATATCTTCATCCTTTTCCCTGCACATCACGTTCAACATTTTCTTTCTTTTTTTTATAACTGAACAGATACATCAACCACTGCCTCACAAACTGCCACCACATATGTGAAATAATAGTAATTCAATTGCACAATTATCTCCCACTTTTATAGACAACATTTAAAAAAATGAACACAATTTCTCCAACCTGCATCCAACGATCAATCATGCGTACGCCTTCGCAAACAAAAACTCGTTTCGCCCCCCTTGTGCACGCACAAACAGTACGTGTGGCCGCAGAATGCGAGACCGGCAATTGTAGACAGGGCGGACGAGCGTAGACCAAGCAAGTACCAACCCTGAACACACAGGTTCTCACCCCAACCCCGCCGTGACTACCGCATCACCAATGCACAAAAAAGGAGAAAGACTTAAATATTATTATTGTTGACTGGCCAGGTTTAAGGGATTGAATTAACCAAGAAAAGTGTGTCCTCAAAAAACAATATTCTTTTATAATTATGAAAACCAAAAGAAATTGCGCAAAAGAGAAGAAATAGCCGGCTAACAACAAAAAAAACAACAACAAATAAAGCCACGAACTGATGCTTACCATCTAACCCGTGGGTGACCCAAAGGGCTGGTTCAAGCGGACTCTCTGCCCTCTGTCCAGTTGAAGGACAGCAGATCATAAGCGGAGAAAAAAGATGACGTGATGTTATGACCCTCCCCTACAGGCCAGACTGTAGGGATGAAAGGTACCGACCGGTAACTTTCGAACGAAAGTTGGTAGAACCATAAACAGAGCACAGGGGCGCTCTCAGGGTCTATCTTCCGCTCGAGTGAAGAGAAAACCTCCCTCAAACGAATGGCCAGCCAACAAGCAACGCTAGTCACAGTGATCATACCTCAAGCCTAGAGGAAAGATGCACGTGCGGCAGGTTGCAATACAGGTGAGAGGCCGAAAGAGACAGCCAGTTCAAGCGAAGATGTACCATCCAACTCCGTGATCCTGCAGGATGAATTGCACGGTCAGGGAATTAGAGAGAGAGAGAGAGAGAGAAATTAACCTAACCTGAGTGAACGACATTAAGGTGTGCAAACGCACCACAAGACACATTAAGGGACGGATACACGACAACAACAACTGACAATGAATAAAATGAATAATTCCACCAGCAAGATGGCCCCAATTGACAAAGGCCTCGTGACAAACACCTTGACAATATATCTATATATAAATATATATAAAACACTCACAATACATACATAACGCACATAAATACATACATAAAGACACGCAGCAACACACATAAAATTGACGTGTACCAGCGTATGTCCCTGCAAGCAATACACACATGCATAAAAGCATCCAAGGTGACGTGTAAAAAAATGCGCTTTCGTGTTCTAACCTCACATCTCACATAAATGGACAAATACAAAAGCATATACGGGCACAAAGACACCCATCACACACACACACACACCACACACACACACACACAGCACACACACACACACACACACACCACAGCACACACACACACACATACAGAGAGAGAGAGAGAGAGAGAGTAAAGATAGAAAGAGAGAGAGAGAGAGAGAGAGAGAGAGAGAGAGAGAGAGAGAAAGGAAAACATTATTCATACTTCAAGAGGAGGGATTTGTGGCAATCAGTTTTTTTTTTCCTCCTACCCCCCCCCCCCCCCCCCCCCCCCCCCCCCCCCCCCCCCCCCCCCCATCCCCCCTCCTGTCCTCCTCCTCTCAGTTCCCACCCACCTCTCTTCAGCCAGTCTAATCTGCCAATAATGAGGGGAAAGGGGCCCTAAACCCCACGACCAAGTCCTTTTGCTTTCGAGGTGGAGGGAATAACGGCACACT
>CM031611.1:2239990-2243203 GCA_018398815.1 Conus ventricosus
AGACAGACGACAGACAGACAGACAGACAGACAGACAGACAGACAGAGGGAGAGGTTGTTTACACGTTCATGCACTTTTCTTTTAATCAAAAGCAAGAAATGCATAGTAAACAATTAAAAGAATAGCAAGTGAAAAAAAAAATGAAAAAAAAAAACGAACAAAATTCATCACAACAGAACATAACAGGTTAAAAAAAAAACGCAAGAGAGAGACTGCCAAGGTCGTCAGGAAACAAAACCCTGTGACCGATGTTTTCTGAACTGTTTCCAAAGATCCCGTGACCGATGTTTTCTGAACTGTTTCCAAAGACCATGTGACTGATGTTTTCTGAACTGTTTCCAAAGATCCCGTGACCGATGTTTTCTTAACTATTTCCAAAGATCCTGTGACCGATGTTTTCTGAACTGTTTCCAAAGATCCTGTGACCAATGTTTTCTGAACTGTTTCCAAAGACCCTGTGACCAATGTTTTCTGAACTGTTTCCAAAGATCCTGTGACCGATGTTTTCTGAACTGTTTCCAAAAACCCTGTGACCGATGTTTTCTGAACTGTTTCCAAAGATCCTGTGACCGATGTTTTATGAACTGTTTCCAAAGATCCAGTGACCGATGTTTTCTTAACTGTTGCCGAAGACCCTGTGACCGATGTTTTCTGAACTGTTTCCAAAGGCAAGAAAGGCAGTGACAACTCATTCCGCTAAATTCCCATCTTCACCCAACAATAGACGGATCGCTAAATTCCCATCTTCAAAGTGATAGACGGTTCGCTAAATTTCCATCTTCACCCAGTGATAGACGGTCCGCTAAATTACCATCTTTACCCAGTGATAGACGGTCCGCTAAATTTCCATCTTCACCCAGTGACAGACGGTCCGCTAAATTCCCATCTTCACCCAGTGATAGACGGTCCGCTAAATTTCCATCTTCACCCAGTGATAGACGGTCCGCTAAATTTCCATCTTCACCCAGTGATAGACGGTCTGCTAAATTTCCATCTTCACCCAGTGATAGACGGTCCGCAAAATTTCCATCTTCACCCAGTGATAGACGGTTGTTTGTTTCTTTTCCTCAATTTTAAATGACAGTTATGGATTATCTGTGTCCACTTAGAGGTCCCAGAAGATTTCAAAACTCGAAAGCTCGGTATGACAGAACAAGGGGCTATAGTGGTGTTGGTGATGGTGGTGGAGGTGATGGTGGTGGTGGTGGTAGTGGTGGTTGGAGTAAGGGAACGGGGAGAATGGGTGGCTTGGTGTGGGGAGTTAGCAAAAACACCATCAAAACTGATTTAGTGACAAATAAGAAAAATAAATAATAAAAGCGAGTATTTGCATTTACTCGCATATGCATTTAATTTATGCATACATCATTAAAATAATGAAGAAAAGATAAAGGAAGATTGAAACCCAAATATCAAAAGAAAAAGAGGAAAAGCAATCGTAGAAATATGCGACGTCCAATGACAGAGAAAACGCATGCAACAGGGAGAGCGGGGGGGGGGGGGGAGGGGGGTCATGCAGTGGGGGGGGAGGGATAAGGAGCGGGTCGCAAGGAATGTAAAAAGAAGACTTAAACCAGAGACAAACGAATGTAACAAAAAACAAGATATCAGAGATGAAAACAGCGCACGACGGACACACACACACGCACACCGCGCGCACGCACGCACATACACACACTCAGCATGTACGCATGTACGCATGTACCCCACACACGCGCGCACACGCGCGCGCTCACGCACGCACACACGTACGCACGCACGCACGCACGCTCGCGCGCTCGCGCGCACACACACACACACACCACACACACACACACACACACACACACACACACACACGCGCACACACACACACACACACACACACACGCCACACACACACACACACACACACACACACACACACACACCACAACACACACACACACACACACACACACACACACACACACACACACACAACAACACACACACACACACACACACACACCACCACCATCACACACACACACACACACACGCACATCACGACGCACGCACGCACACTCTACGCGACACACACACACACACACACACACCACACACACACACACACACACACACACACACACACACACACCACACCACACACACACACACACACACACACACACACACACACACACACACACACACACACACAACACACACACATTCACACACACACACACACGCGCGCGCGCGCACACACACACACACACACACCACACACACACACACACACACACACACACACACACACACACACACACACACACACACCACACGCACGCAGAGGCACAGAGGCGTGCACGCTATAAAGGAATAGTTAGTGAGATGTGCTGACAACTGTCTGCTACAGCAAGTTGATGACAACGTTTTATGCTGAATTCTGATCAGTGCTCAATGGGTTTTGTGTCTGGAATGAAATGACAGTTTGGGGTCAAGTGATTTGTTGGGAGCACGGAATGGGAAAGTGCAGTTGTGGAGAATGGTGGCTAGTAGGGTAATAGTGTTGATTGGGAGGGGAAGAAAGATGGGTTTGGGTGTTTTCACAACATCATTTCATTTTATTTTCTTTCAGCAACATAAATGAATAATTGCTAAAAGGCCATAAAATAAAATAAAGTGGAATGTAAATACATACGTATGTACATCTAAGAGAAACGGATATCAATGAATGAAGAAGAGTTACTATAAAGGCATATATCTAGAAAGGAAAAGGCAGAAAACAGAAAGATTACAAGACAGACTGATAGATAACACGACATAAAAAAACATTAGGAAAACAGCTCGATAGCTTGATTAAAACATTAAAAAATATATAAAAAAAAGAAAAAAGGAGCAATACGAACGCCAAAAAGTGCCACAAAATCAGATGAAAGCAAACAATTAGAACAAAGGAGAAAAAAAAAAGCTACACTATGATAGATGAATGATTAGAATAACTATCTGTGTTTGACAGGAAGCGAAGCAAACTGTATGAACCGTGACACAAGAAAGCAGTTTTTTTAGAACGCCCTCCCCTCCTCCCCCACCCCACCCCCTTCTACCCACTCCCGAGCCATGCAGAGAATGTCAACAGTTGTGTCCCACACTGTACAGTGGAGGGGTCATAGGGCTGACTGCTGGCTACCCACGACTCTCTCTCTCTCTCTCTCTCTCTCTCTCTCTCTCTCTCTCTCTCTCTCTCTC
>CM031611.1:2243303-2260803 GCA_018398815.1 Conus ventricosus
AGCACGGAGGATCCTAACAAGTGCACACAAGCACCACCTCGACGCTGCAGTCAAGGGAGCATTCTGGGCGGGGGTTGTGATGGGTCTTTAGCTTCACGTGTAGTAGGATGTGATGGGGGTCTTTAGTTTCACGTGTATAGCATGTGATGGAGGTCTTGAGTTTCACGTGTATAGCATGTGATGGGTCTTAGTTTCACGTGTATAGCATGTGGAGGGGGGTCTTTAGTTTCAGTGTATAGCATGTGATGGGGTCTTGAGGTTCACGTGTTTATAGCATGATGTGGGGTCTTTAGTTTTCCACGTGTATAGCATGTGATCGGGGTCTTTAGTTTCACGTGTTTATAGCATGTGATGGGGTCTTTAGTTTCACGTGTATAGCATGTGATGGGGTCTTTAGTTTCACGTGTATAGCATGCTACAGAGCACTTCACACACCCGGCTGACTGCAGCCGGTTTCACAGTCCCAAACCCCCCACCCTCATCCTACCCCAGCCCTCCCGGTTGAAGAAACCCAGGATGTTTTATGCGGGTTCACGACCACCAGTGATTCTGCCGAAAAACCATTTTCACATACATATCACGTCCATCACTGTCTGAGTTTTGACCAAAATTAACACCTGGTTTACAAAAAATATATCATGTCAAAACCTTAATTATTGACGGAAACTTAGCAAATTGAACGGGGGTTTCCGTGCAGAATATAACATGGGCGATCGTGAAACTCCCGCATAAAGACATTCTCTCCCAGTCACATAAAAATTACGGGCGTACAGGAGGCTCTTTAACTTCCCGCACTATTAATAAATTAGAACAAACAACTAGTCTACGTCTTGGTTAGTTAATTTTTATATTTAATGAGGTTTTATATCTAAGCCAATTAATTCTTTAAATTGGCTGTCTCCACCAAACATGTATAACTGATAATCGAAAACCCCTGCCTTAATTTCTGGCAGTGCTTGTAGAACGGTAGAGGGTTGCCCCCTATATCAAATTGCGGTCTGTTTTTAACTCTTCTAAAAATAGACCATTACACATTCGGGTAACATGAGAAAATCGGCCGGTCTTCTGCCACATATTCATAAGACCGCGTTTTAAGTTGCATATGTGTTTTAATAATATGTTTCTCCACTGTCATAAAAGCCTAAAATTCGAGCAAAGACTTCTAGGAAAAAACGTACTCCCTTTCTTTAAAGTTCTGGAAGGAAAATTTATAGTAATTTTAAGATTTGGCCTCATTAAATTTTAACTTAATGTTAAAGTGCTAAGTACTTCCTTAAAGAACCAAAAGTTGTAGTAGCCATCGGGTATTTTTAATGTTTTAATAGATTGCCTTGCCCCTCCTAAACATTACCAGTTATTCTTTTCTTTTTCAGATATGTTAAATCCATTTTATTTTATAAACCAATTTCTTTAAGGGCAATCCTATAATTTACCCACGGGCACTACTGACAGCTCATACAACACACATCTGACGTAAATTGGTACCGAAAGATACATACAAAATCACACCCGATGTTGCACTCACCCAGACTCGCACAGCTCGCACATACAATTTCCCGCACTTACAATTGCGCGCGGCAAACACACACACCACACACACACACACACACACACACACACACACACACACCACACACACACACACACACACACACACCACACACACAAGCGTACACACACACACACACACACACACACACACACACACACACACACACACACACACACAACACACACACACAAACACACACACACACACACACACACACACACACACACACACACACACAAGCGTACACACACACACACACACACACACACACACACACACACACACCACACACACACACACACACACCACACACACACACACACACACACACACACGAATGGCCGCCCTCCGTCCTAGCTTCACCCCCTCTTTTTTGTTCATTTTAAGGTCCTCTTCATAGTGTGTAAATATCAGTAAAACCATTCATGTCATAAAACAGAATGATCCACTGTAAAGATAACAAAAAGTGACAAGGTTGTTTCGGAGAATGCAGATCGCCAAGGATTTTTATGTCTTTTTTTTTTTTTTTTGCTTCTGGGGAAGTAATGATAAGTATGGCCTGAGAGAATAACTTCCCTTGTATTTTTGATAGTATACGGAAAATTCCAAATTGGACGTTTGCTTCATTTGAAAGTTTATGTTTAATGAAAACGCATTAGTACATATCTGTACGTATCAATGCGCAAAGAGTCACTTCACAATGTTTACGCTTGATGGCAAATTCATGGCAATCTTGTGGAAAGAATGATAGTTCTGTAGCTGCAAATGGATCCACACCACACAAATCGACACCAAGTTTGATGAGCTCACTCTGGGGACACGGTCCATCTTTTCATCAAGTGTTGTGTAGGGTAGTTTGAGTGTAATCTTGTTCTCAGACAGACAAACTAGCATTTGACAAGATAGATAGACAGAAAAACAGATAGATGGATAGATAGATAGACAGACAGACCGACAAACAGAGAGAGAGAGAGAGAGAGAGAGAGAGAGGAGAGAGAGAGAGAGAGAGGAGAGAGAGAGAGAGAGAGATATCGATCGACCAATAGATAGATAGATAGAGAATGTAAATATCTTCGTTTTAAGCTCACCCATCTTATTTTGCACGAAAACCCCCCTTTTCACATACAAATCACGTCCATTACATATCAGTTTTGACCAAATTTAACACCTATTTTACAAAAAAATTAACACCCCAAAACCGCCAAAAATCGAAGTAATTGCCAATTTAAAACGGGGGCTTACGTGCTAGATACGATTTGGTGATCGTGAACAAAGATATTTACATTCTCTCCAATGACATAAAATCTAATGGCTTACAGTACGTTCTTCTACTTCCAGCACTATTAATAAATTAGAACAAACAACTAGTCTTCCGTCTTGGTTAGTTATTTTTATATTTAATGAGTTTATATCTAAGCCAATTAATTCTTTAAATTGGCTGTCTCCACCAAACCTGAATAGCTGATAATCGCAAAACCCTGCCTTAATTTCCGGCAGTGCTCGTAAACTGTAAAGGGCTGCCCCATAAATAAATTGCGGTCTGTTTTTAACTCTTCTGAATAGACATAAAACATCGGGTAAATGAAAAATTTCGCTGGCCTACTGCTCTACTACTCAAAAATTTCCGTTTTTTAAGTGCTTTAATGTGTTTTAAAAATAAATATGTTTCACCCTATCATAAAACCCAAAATTTCGGGGAAAGGCCCCAGGAAAAACTTTAACCCCCTTTCTTCAATTTCGGAAATTTAAAATAGAAAATTATAAGATTTGCCTCATTTTTTTTTAAAAATTTAAATTTTAAAAATTTTCAAAATTTTCCCTTTTTTTAAAGGGAACAAAAGTTGTAGTAGCCATCGGGTTTTTTTAAATTTTTTAAATAAAATTCCCCCTTGTTCGTCCTTAACATCCACCCAGTTATTCTTATCTTTTTCAATATTTTAATCCTTTTTAAATTTTAAAAAAACCAATTTTTTTAAAAAGGGAAAACCTAAAATTACCTCGCCTTTTTTTTTAAATTTGGAGGGAATTTTAAAAAAACACGCGCTCGTTTTTTTTGGTTAAAGAGGGTACATTTTTTTTATAATTTTTTTTAAAAAAAAACCCCTTTTAAAAAAAAACAAATTTTAAAAAAGGGTAGCTTTTCAATATTTTGAACATGAAAAATTACAATGTGGGAGCGTTTTAAAACCCCCAAAAACTTTGGTTTTCAGTAACCGGGGAGACGAAAAAAAGGGTTTCCCAAAGTTAGCCTTGTAAACCCCTAACTAGATATTTAAATCCCCCAAAAAAGAATGATAAGTCCCCATCAGCAGGGTTTCCCCCCCCCCCCTATGGTTTTTTTTTCAAAATCAGTTTTTTTTTGCCGTTTATTTGCGAAACCCTTACGGGCTGCGGTTTTTCATATCCCAAACCATTTAAACCACCCAATTCTTGGTAAGGTCAGTATAAACTTTCAGTTTATTACCAGTAAAAAAAAAAATACTAACTGAAAAAAAAAGTGCCCCCCCCAACGAAAAACCCGTTTTTTTTCATTTAACACCCCAAAAGGGAACAATAATCCCATATGAAAAAAATTTGCAACGTTTTTAACATTAAACCTTCAACTGTTTTTAAAAAACAAAATTTTGACCGCAATCAGGGGTTAGGCACTTGATTTGGGGGGCGAACGTAGGGGAATAACTTATGACTACGGGCCCAGCCACACCTTTTTTAACCCCAAAAGCACAAGTTCTTTGGGGGTCCATAGAAAAAAAACACCCCAAAATGGGGGACAACATTTATCTTAGATAAAAAAAAGGCCCAAAACAATGCCAGGATGCAAAACAAAAGGGACCCCCATACGGACCTACTTTTTGGTGTTTTTTGGGGACCAAGCACAACCAAATCAGATAGTAGATCAACCCTTCAGGCTTTGATGCTAGAAAAAAAATTTCTACTTTTTTTGAAGATGCTATTAACCCCTTGCTTTTGATTTGCCTCCGCATAAAAAAGGTATCAAGACTTTTCTTGCAAAATGCTGGGGTAAAAGGTTGACTTTTTTTGGGGGTTGTGGAAATACATGCTGCCCTCTGACCTTAGACTACAGTTTGGGGAAGATGAGGCAGGAGCAGAAGCATGTGGCAACAGATTCTGAGTCCTCGATATTTTGGAGTGTTAAAGACGCATATGCCATATTACCAAGGCGCACTAAAGGTAAAACTTAGTTTATGATCTGTCATTTTAATCCTAGCGATTCTGTTGTTCTGTCTGAAGATCCTTTAGCTAAATACACAGTTAGCGACATTTCTCTTGAGTGTGAATGTTGTTACGAACCCCGGACTAGCTAGAACAATCTTACGCCCAGTTATAAAAGGTAAAACGGGTATTTATTATGAAAACGTTATGCACGCCATACAGAAAAATAAAAACAAGCGAGACACTCTCTGGAAACATACATCGAAATCAGTCTCTGAAGTCCTGTAAAAGGAATTTTGTCTTGTTTATGAAGGAACAATCTTTTCAGAGAGAATCAGAAAGCGTTTTATATCCAAAAATTGAGAAGGTTGACTGTGAATAAATGGCAAGTCTGATCAGTGTATTCGGGCCGTGGACTTTTTCCCCACCAAACACTTTGTGAAATAAGAAAGGTTGTTCGCTGGAGGTTACAAAGGGATCTGCCGTTGACTCGGGTATGTAAAAAAAAAAAAAATAACTCCGCCTTTATGATGTAAGACTCGAAGGGACTACTTAATAAACCAAATATGGGTGTGGCTCTGGATTTTAGGATTACATTTGACAACAGGTTGTTGGGAAGGGGAAAGGTAGGGCAAGATGGTATAAAAATAAATATTCACAAGAAAGCGAACCGGAAACGCCCCCAATATAAAATGCAATTTTTTGGTTTGTGATGCTCAGTTAAACAATTGAGAAATACAGGCTAAACGATGCGGCTTATTTAAAATGCAGGAGAAATATTCTATAATAACAGATGGATAGCTTAAAGTTTCTTCCTAAAGATCCGCACTGGTTCTCTTATCTGCGGTATTACTGGGTGTGGGGAAAACTGTCTTCGTCTTTGATTGGTTTACAAACAATATACAGGTTTCATTACGAGCACATTGTTATATTCTGCACTACCCTTAAGCACAACATGTTTACAAAGGAAGGAAGTTTTATTTGGACAGGACGAGAATTTATTTTTGTTGATCCTAGGACAAAACTGAGCAACTGTTTAGAAACATTTACTATATACTATTTGAGGGGGAACTGAAACGCTGTTTATTTATTGAGGACTGTTCGGCCTGAACGAGACATTGGTAAAAAGAAAAAGCTCTGTCAAAGTTGCCTTTGTGGGCGCCACGCCCTAGTTTCTGTGAGGCTCTTAACTCAAAAATACAATGCAGTCTTTAAAAGACTTTCGATCGCAGTTAAAAACCGGTTGTATTAATTTACACTAAGGAACAAAGATAGTTTTGAAGAATGTTTAAGTGAAAATTATATAATAAGGGACAATGATGAGCTAAAAAAAATAAAGTGCAGTTAGTTAGAAAATCTAAGCACGTCTAAGCCTTGCTTACGGACTGGACCCCCCAGCTCTAATACGTTTGTTTATTAGATTGTTTATATTGATTGCTTATACAATTTGTTTATTATAATTTTAATATTATTAAAAAGAATGTATGAGGGCAGATATCAAAGTGGAAGCTAGCGTCCTAAATGCACTGCCAGTAGAGCTAAAAGACCTAGAGACACAACTGAGTTTTGATATAAATGAGTGCCCGGGAAAATGTTTATGGATTTGATTACAGGATGACGGGGTTTTACAAAAACGAACAGAAATGAAGACAATAAACGGCAGCAGATCCTGCCCCTAGAAAGAGATAAGAATTTAAGGAGCAAACGATTTTGGCAAACGTGGAATACTACCTTCATAAAAGAGAGAATGCTTGGGCGTTGCTTCCTGAAATTGGACTGGAATTTAAAAAGTTTGAAATACGAAAGACCCAATGTATACTATGATAAGAACCAACAATTAGAAAAGCCTTATATGCTGGTTCCACTTTGTTAGGCTGGTCCCTGGAACA
Organism: Conus ventricosus; assembly: GCA_018398815.1. Classification (NCBI taxonomy): domain Eukaryota; kingdom Metazoa; phylum Mollusca; class Gastropoda; order Neogastropoda; family Conidae; genus Conus; species Conus ventricosus. Next base: position 2,249,919 of record CM031611.1, read on the forward strand.
CAACAGAAAAAGCAAGAGTGATTAACTAAGCAGGTTCTTGAATATGTGCTAACAGAGAAAGAAGTCCTTAGCTGAAGTGGAGGGGTGACACCGTAGGCTTCGAATTTACCCCAAAATTAGAATCCACTACCTAGGCAAATGCGATGATTTTTCGCTTATTTATTACTCGAGGGGAGGGCGATACTAGTTTGCCAGAACATGCGTTTATTAGAGGCATACAATAAAGGCATGAAAACTTGATGCCCTTTTAAGCTCGTTATTGTTATTACTAAACAACGGAGATGAATTAAACACCCGTGCATCATCCGACAAGGTTACTATAATGGTTGGACAAAGACAAACTGAACAGTACTTGACTTTATTTTCATTAAGTATGTTGATTTTATTGCGTTTTACTCTGTTGGATGAAGTGCTGCCAGGGAAGGAATTACTAAGAAGATATGTTATAAGATTATTTTTTAAAAATTAATCTTATTCAAAAATGGAGGTTCAACAGTTTAGGATAAAGAAATAACTGAACTTCAAAGGAATAGAAAGCGACTTGGATAAGTATAGAGTTACTAGAAAGAAATTAAGCATTAAAGCTTTAAATACTCTTTCTATGTAATTACTTGGTCATCAGCGGTAGCTAGCGTAAGTGCTGGGTTCTGGCCATTGCTGTTTTAGCTACTGGGGGTTGGCGCGCCAGCCTCTCTTTAGCATTAGGGGGTTCGGGTTAGGGTTAGGCGTCCATGTCTATGGTTGTAAGTGCTGTTTTAAAAAAAAAAAAAATCCTAAATTACAAATGCACACCGCCATTGTAGCCCTAGCATCAGCAAAACTGTCGTTCAATTAAGATTAAGAATTAGCAAATCAATTACAGGATTGGGAATGAAAACAATTCGGACGAAAGAAGTTCAGAAGCTAATGGCTGACGGTGACTGATTATAGAGGAAGAAAAATTGAACTGCAAAAGGAGTGGTGAAAGTCGTTTACTTCACGGACAGGTAGATCCCACTGATTGCAAGTTAAACAGAACATTGAAAATCAAAACCCAGATCAGTAAAATCAAAATAGAGCAAAAAAAAAAATAAGTTTAGCAATAAATAAGTTTAACTAATAAATAAATTATATTTTTTTTTGTTAACTCAACTGTGTTTGGCGGGACAACTTGCTAGCTCTCACGAACAAGGTTTCTTTTAGGGGCGGGCGTTTTAGACGTAGTAGCACCGCTAGAAGAAAGAGTTTCTCTTAAATAATACACGGGAGGGTCTGTTTCATAATTCTTTATCGTCATTAAAATCTACGCTCCCATACAGGGTCTGAGGCTCTAATTCTAACATTCGCCTCTGCCTCTCAGGAGCATTACATGTATCTTTATTTTAGTCCACCCCCAAAACGGCCCATGAGTTTTTGAGCCCCTGCACATCTTCAGGAATGCTAATTTTTTTTAATTTGATTGCGTTTTACTGGGATTCAGCCTGTCGCTTTAAATTCTTCATTGTTCTTGGCACAGTAAGACTGCAGGCAATTCCTAACCCCCCATTCTGTGTTGCGTTCTCTGTACTTCGTACGTGTACTGTTGTTGTTGTACTTGTTAGTGTCCATAATTTCTTTCGTGATATTGATAGGGGTAAACAGGCGTTCAGCTTAGATTCCTTATTAATGTTTTCTACTAGGGCTTGTGATCGAGGGTTGCCTGTGATCCCTGTCTATTAACTGTAACATGAATGTTTTAACAACAGCTGGTTTACCAGAGCCTTTAAACTCTATTTCCATCATCAACCCCCTGGATATCCTAGGATTCTTTAATGGACTCGCAGTGTATATTTGTGGTAAAGTACAGCTCACAGCAGGTGAGTTTTATCCGTTAAGGGTTCAGCGACTTTGTTTCGTGAAGCCCATGTCAACAACTGTCAGAGCATTACTTAAACTTTTTTTTTTTATGAACTTTTATATGTGGGGAGAGATTACAACTAGTCCATTTGGTGGGTTGTAGTTGGAAACTGAGTTAAACAAATTTAGGCCTTATTATTTCTTTGGGGGCAGGCAAGTATATTTGCCAAATGCCTGTTTTGAAAGCCAGTCTTTCGCATCTGATTCAGACACTCTATGTGCTTTTCAGTTTTTCAATAGCAGTTTCTTTCCTTTCCACATACCCTTTAGAGAATAATATATTTTGTACTTCGTATTGTACTTCTTATTGTCCATTAAGAAGGACTGTATTTTAATTGGATTTTTAATTGTTTTTAGATTGTTTGTTGCAAGAATATAGATTGCTCCCATAGCACCACAATAAAACCAATTTTCTGCTATTTCTGTTCTTTGAAGCGCTTATTCATAAAAGTCAGACAGTTCTGGCGGGCGGGCGTTGTTAGATACGTCTTTTCCTGTCACTAAGTAACTATCATTCATTGCCTCATCAAACGTTCTGTAAATGGTGATGCTCTGCATGTCCCTGTTCTCTTAACTTTTTATTAATAAAGCTAAGTGAGCAATTCGTTCTTTTCTCGTAAGGTCTCTTGCCTAGCTAAATCTTCTATGGCCTTGTTATGACGTTTCTCTCTTTATCGGACCGCAATTTACTAAAATATAATTGCTTCCAGAGAAGGCCAAAGCGTTAACAATAGCTCCTCCTCCATCATATCTACTCCCGCCATCTTTTTATTAAATCATTATTTTTCATATTATCTTTCTATGAACTAACATTTTCTGGGATAATCCCCTGTGTAACGAGAAGTCTTTTGAGGGGCAATCCCCACGTAATTACAATCGATAACTTAACAATGTCCTCAATGTCTAACCTTCCTAAATCCGCCGGTTCTTTTTAAACATGTTTTTTGCTAACTCGCTATAGCCTATTTCTAAGGCCGCTAAATTACGGCTGAGGGTAAATCGTATTGATAATCTTTTTCATCATCTTTTTATTAACTAAAAAAAAGAATTTAAAATAATCATCTACGAAAGACGTCTATGTGCTTTTTAAATCAGATTATCTTTTGTTGTTAAAGCTAAAAATAAGGTTGCAACTAGTTTTGGCGAACTTTCTATCTTCCCATGTTGGACGGTTTTATTCCTATCAATACATTTTGCAAGAGTTGATATAACTATAACGCAACGATAGGCACAGCATAATTATCCAACGTTAAACTCATGGTTTTTAAAGTATTAATATTATTTTTTATTGTTTTAAAAATGGATTGTGTACGAAAACTATTAAAGTGTGAGGGAGCAGCAGACACTCCGTTAGACCACTGCCATATAAGAAAGATTATACTCTCTGGCTGTTGTGGGGAAAAAATAGACAGTATTTAGGCGGTGAACTAAGTATTGAACAAATCCAACAATTGTCCACAGCAGACATGAAACGTACTACGCTAGGTACGAAGCCGCAGTTTAGGGTCAAAAATGGTTAGATCGGTGGGTCAGACAATATTAGTCTATATGCTAAGTTAGTAAGTAAGATAGCGCCAGTTGTTGATTCAGAAGAAGATTTAAAATACGGACTTATCACAAGAGCCGGTTTTAAACAAGTCCCTAGAAACTTTGCATGTGACCATGTACTACAGCTTTGGAACGAACGTTGTATGCCCATTCATCATGGGATTTAATTAACTTTTATTCTATTATTTTTGGATCATATAAATTTAATGCATAAAAAAAATGAGCGATAGGTGGAAGAAAGGCGCCCAGGACAATCCGGCAGGACCCCCGCGGAGAGAATTGTACCACAGTGAATGCGCCCCCAATGTAATGTACCACAGGTGAGTCAATGTTACTAAAGTTAAAAGTCCTGGACGTGTTGAGGCGTGCGTGTAAACTAGCTGAATGGAACAGACCTGAGAAAAATCAAACCAATCAGGCTCAAAACAAAAATGGTTAGATAGTAAAACAGCATTCGCCACCGCCATCAACACCCAATTAACAAACAACACAATCAAACTGATAAGATTGTATCATTATGTATTGGGGGCTGATGTTGTTGATGGGGTGGGTGGGTTTTTAGCATACAACTACCTAACAACATACCTAACAACAAAAATGCCGCAAGCCCCCACAGTAAAAGAAGAAGAAACCGCTTCTGCAAAAAAGTACAACCTCCTGCAGTAGACCCATTTTCTATGGAATTGTTTTTAAGAACTTGATAAAGTACAAGTTAAGAACTAGATAAGTACAAGTTAAGTTAGTTATAGAAAGTACTTTTTAAGTTAAGCGCAAGTAAATTACAAGTTAAGTGCCCAAAAAAATTTATGTTATATAAAGTATAGTTAGGTTATTACGTTAAGTTCTTGTTATGTTCTTAAATAAGTTCATGTTAGGTTTTTAAAATAAGTTATAGTGTAGGTTCTTAAGTTAGTACAAAGCCAAGTTAGTCAAGTTAATCTTTAAAGATCTTCCAATGCCCTACAGCATATGAAAACTCAGGATTGACGTAGATTCTCTTGTTATTGTTAGAGACTAGTGCTGTTTTGTTAACAGCGTTGTGTTTACTTGTGAAGAGGTAGAGCGCAGATTAACATTTGTGTGATGAAATACTGTGTTTTCATAAGAGAGCTTGCTTGTAGTTGTCGTGAGTTTATTTTTTTGACAACTTCTTTACTTATGCCTTAGCATTCGTCATTACAGAAGTCTGGCTGGCAACGCTGATACATCTTTGACTGAAACCAACATATACTTTGTAACTGTCCCTTTAAGTTCATCCTTCATCTTTCCAATCATTTTTGTTCACAGTTGTGTAACGGGACTGCCTTTAGGATAGTCGCTTCGTTTCGTACCACCATCAGTTCCTTTAGCCACTTCTGTTTCTAAATCCTTATAGAAGTCTTCAGTTGGGACGCCTAGAATAAATGAGTCAGTGTCTGTGTATGGACTCTTGCTTCAGGGTACCGCGGTTTAAGTAGTCATACAGAATTCTACATCAATAAATTTGACAACTCTAATACAAGTAAAGCCAAGAAACACCGGCTTGTCCAACTTTAATCTTTTTCGTCATCATAATGCAACCAGGCTGTCGTTAAATCTTCTAAAGGTCTTGATAGTGAGGTTTAGAGGGCAAACTTAATTGCTTGGTTTTCTTTTGTAACTAATTTCACATCTTTGCGATTGATGTACGTTTCTCCATGGTTTTGCCAAAACAGTTGTTGTTCTCAGTTTAATAAAGTCTTTTTATGAAGCATCAGTGGCTTGGGTTTAGATCAGTTTTCTTCTTGATGTATGGCCGCATAAAAGGCTCTTGGTCAAAAGCTATGATTCTATGAACAGCTGTCAGCTTTAAGCCGTGTCTGTAGTAAAACTGTGGAGTCGGCTAATTGGGAGGGGGGGTACACACAAGTTAGTTTTGTGTCTAAGATTAGGCACAAGTTTAGGCAAGTTCGATGGGACTCATCTTTAACCTCTCTGCGGCATAGGGGATAGCGTTGGGGAGATCGTTTTGTAATTCTTTAGGATATCTAAATCTACTTCAAGATTAGTCCTATTGGATTATCAGGCGTAAGCTGTGAAACATGCATAACACAGTATTAACATCATGATGTCTTTGATCATTGTTAAAGTTTCTCAGGTGGAAGCGGTTGCCTCATGGCCCATCCATACAGATTGTTGGCGTCTACTGTACATTAGATCGTTGGTTGGTTTAGTGGGATATAATCGTCTAAATTACTTGTTGGTTGGCTTTGCAGTAAGGATGTGAGGCCATGCCAATACCTCCCCTCAGCCCGTTCTTCATCATCTGAAGTGTGTAGGTAGATCAGAAATTAAGTCAATCGAATGTTTGAAGACTTTAAGGAAAGCGTTCAAGAAGGACCTGGGGCAGAGATGTAATGTGATGAGTCTAAGTTGTAATTGTTTCATGCATTGTAGATCTGAATTCTGAAAGACGTCTGCAAATAACACACGTCAGCCTTAAAATATTCGATCATGAAGTCACCCATTGTTTCACAGTAGTAATTCTGTCCAGGCTTTCTGTGCCGTATTCGTGAGTCATGCACGGTTATGTCGTTGCTCTAAGACTAGTAAAGGAAATAGCCTGTAGGAGGAAGCAGTCTTAATCAAACCTATCCCACGAGTTCATTGTATCATTATGGGTAAAAACTCTTTACGCACCCAAAGATGGATCAAGTATTGTTTAGTGATTGGAAAAAAGTCTTGTAGTGATCCCGCTTACTTATCTAAACTGGCCATCAGATGTTGGGCTGAGTCATAACAAGGATAAACTGTCAAGAGTAAAGTCATTGTACTTTTTCTGAAGCTGTTTGCAATGCAGGTAACCATCTTATATCAGATGGATTCAGAAGTTACTGTGCATGATAAATGAGAATCGTAAAGCCTCGTAAGTTATGAAGGAAGATAGGCAGTTTCTGTCTTAGGGTCAACCTTAAGCTGAAGATTACACTTGTTGGTGTGCAGCCCCCTCTGAACCTTCCAGTAACGTGATCGTGGTCTCTTTCAGCGTTTTTTTTGCCCCCTAAATAACTCTTTATTTACATATCCAGCAGGTGTGTAGATGAGTCATAACGTTCTTGGTCTTCAGGAGTCATAACATGTTTGAAAGATTTAGTTTCATTAGATAATTGATTGTGAGTTGTTTCATATGCCTCTAAAAAAAACCTGCTAGCTGCGTTGGGGCCTCTGTAAATCTCGGGTGTTGTGTGTAGGCCGTCTGACTAAACAACATAAACACATAAAGAACAGAATTGAGGGTGAGTTAATAAGAGTTGTTTTTTGTTCTTGCTGTTGTGGGCGTAGTTCTGGTGGCAAGATCGATTCAAAGTCGGCATATAAACACGTATGGACTCATACTGCATTTTGTGTAAATTCTTAAAACTAACGTTTAGACCTGGTTTAGGGTGGTAAGGTAGTATGGTTTCACAGTCTTCAAACTATTACAATGTTTTTTATGACTGGCAAGTGCTTCTATAGTTGGGATTACTGACCAGATCACCTTCTACAAAGACCCTTGTTTAGCATGATCCTTTGATGTAAAAAACTAAAAACATAAGTCTGTTATTGTTCCTGATTAATACATAGATGACTCTTGGTACTATCTGGTAAAATAGGATTAAGTCTACATGTTTGTTCAAGTGTATTCGCCTATTAGTAGGATGCGTTGGGAGAAACCCTTAGAGGCAATATTATCTGTTTACAGACATGTGTTTACGTTTACAGTCATTGGTTAGTTTTGGTCTTCAAACTGAGATATGCTCTATGCTTCCTGGAAAGTCTTATGTTATTCAAAGTTCCAGACTTTGCTTATATGGTTCATAATTGGAAAAAAACTCTGTTTGCAGATTGATTTTTGACAGGGTGTAAATGCGCTAAAACAACCACATAAAACACTGTTTGTCAGAATTATGTAGTTTAAAATGCTTCGTTTTAACTCTAGCTCTTTTGGGAGGGGAAGGTAGAATTGCCAACTGTAGGATAGAACTTTGTTTTGTCGTAATTTAATTTCAAGGACCGTTCCTTCTCAGACCGGCAGAAACCCTTAACGTTGCCTCCTCATTGCATGGTTAAACGGGGTATGCATGTAGTCAGCCCAGGTAGAGTTAAAGTCGTGATAAACTAATTACTTCTTTCTGTGTAGTTGAAACCCAGACTTCCATGGTACTTCAGTCAGCGTTATATAATCAATCGAACGGTCAATAGCACTTGTAACTGGCGGCTCCATCTGAAAGAGACTCTGGATTTTAGAGATAGCATGTGCCCACACTTTCAGAACGTTTGTAGGGTTAATAATATTCATGTCTACTTCGCCAAACATTATTGCTTAATTGTTTTTTTTTCAAAATCAAATATGTCTGCCATCGTATATAGTTTTCGCCTCGAATTTACTTGGGAGTCGTCCATTTTTAAAGCCCCAATATTTACGTAGAGTTAAAAAAATAAAATATATAAAAGTAAAGTAAAACAAGCTTTTTATTCTTCACCCAGCGTTGCAATACTTCAAGAACACGTTAGGCCTACATAATAACGTCCGTCAATATTATTAGCTTTTTTCTGAATCACTACAGTCAATGTTCATCACTTTGGTTGCTTCTTTAAATAGTTTCACTTGATCTTTTATTATATTGTTTACATCATTCTCAAAGCCCAGATTCACTAAATCAATGTTTGTTAACCTTCTTTGGTATCGTTAAATAGTTCATTCAATTCTTTAAATCAGATTCACTAAGTTTGGCAGCCACTTTTAAATCTAAATAAATTAAAAAATAATTGTATAAATTCAGCTGTTATTCATAGTTTTACCTTTTCTAATTGTAAATAAACTGTTCTAGGTTTAAAGGTAACTGTTACTCCTTCAAGATCGTTCTGGACAATGGCAAGTCAGGCATCTTCAGGGGGCATTATTATCAAGTAAAATAGCAAAAAGCTTTATTTTGGTTTAGGACAAGACTCTGAGGATTTTACTAATGGCTTCCATTACGCTTTCTGTATTAGTTTAAACTTCAATAAGTTCTGTATATAAATTCTTCAAACACGGTTCTTTAACTCTTCTTTATCTACTTGCACTAATCGCCCACCCAAAAATCATCAAATATTTTCTGTAAAGCATTTTAACTACGTGGGGGCTTAATTTTTTTTAACAGATTTAAAAATCATAAATACAAAAAATTACGTAAGTAAGTAAGGCCGCTCCTCTTCTGTGAGCATTGTTGTGTTAGTCGTAAAAATTGATTTCATTAAAGCAAAGTTATCTTCGGGGCCAGTTAGAAACAGTTAGATTAGCATCTTCAGAAGCTATATTATCAACTAAAAGGGACAATTAACTTTATAATTGGTTGGGGCCAAGAATCTGGTATCTTTAATTATAGCCTGCTTAGACGCTTCTCGATGCTCATCTATACGTTCAAAAAGATCTGTTAATTAATTAATCAAACCTGTTCTTTAACTGATCTTTATCGCCCCTCCCTCTCCCAATCCAACTCGTAAAGTAATCGGTAATATGCGTCTGTAGACTATTTCGGTCTTCATTTTTACCCCAAATAAAATCATAATTAAAAAAAATTAATTAGGTTCTCTCTCCTCATTTCAATCCCAACATCTCTCTCTCCCCTCTCATTCGCCCCCCACATCTCGGTCTGTCTGTCTGTCTGTTTACTTTCTTGTCTGTCTGTCTGTCTCACCTCTCTTCATTCACACCACACACATACACACCACTATAGATAGGGGCGGGGGTGTTGCAGGGGAGTGTGGCGGGGGCTTTTTGGGCAGGTTGCCACTTGCTCCACGTAAAAATTTGAGGCAGCCACCAAAGCACAAAGCACTTATCAGGAGTCTAAGTCAATAATCACAGGATCTCTTTCAAAACGGCCTTCGGCGGCCGTCTCATAGACAGCCCTTTAGAGGTGAGGGGACAGTGTTGGCGCAGGCTCCAGCAGGCGGGCGTTAGAGGCGGGCTTTGTAGGTCAATCGCAGATCTGCCGATTGGCACAGTTTTGTTGGGTTGGCTTTCTGGCGGGCCGCCTACCGCTGTGAAGGTGGATCAATTACTCCTGCCACGCAGGTTCAAGCTCGTCATGGTGTTTCAATGCCGAATGCTTTAAAGTTGGGGTTGTTGGATTGCATGATTTCAGAATTGGTTTCGTTTGTCTGTATATCTCATTGAAAGAAATCGCGAGTTGTGAAATTTTGGATAAGATTAGAAACAAAAGTACACTTCGATTAGTCTTTCTTTCGCGAGTTTGGGCTCAACAGCAATTTCTTTCAGATAAGACTCCCAGTTTTTGGTTTTTTGTGATCCGGTTCAAAATTGTCTTTGCCTTCTGAAGCCAGTGCCCTAAAAAAGAGCCGGAGAAAGAGATTCCTTTCATCATCTTTCACTGGAGTAAACATGCACTGTGCAAGAAGGGGGTCATTTCTTGAAAGCTTTCAATGGTTTTGGTTTTATCCTTATGGCTTGAAAGGCAGCTCACAAAGCTGTGTTTTCAAATATTTGTCAAGATCTTCAACTGATAGTGCCGTTTTATGCTGAGGGAACAAAAACGAAATGCTTCCCTTTTGGCTTTAAGGGGGGAGAAACAGAGGCGGGCCACTCGATTTCTTTTCAAAAAAGTTTGTCATGGCCTCATGATATAAACAATTATTTTTCCACATGATCGTCTGTTGTCGGACAGTTTTTCTTGCGAGATAACAACAGTTTCACACATTTCTGGAGTAATATTAGTGTCACTTCCGGCTATGGCAGAAGAGCATTGAAAACTCACTTCCCTGACTCGCCCATGTTTTTACCCAACCAAGCTCTCTCTATTCTAGAAATGCTTAGCACACCCAGCATACATCCGATCGGCACGCCTTTTCCGAATGTGAAATAACAGCAGCCCTACCTTGTTGTAACAAGCCCACGTTATAAATGATGTCATACCTTCCTGTCGATTGAGCTAGCGGTGGATCGCCTGATGAATAATGTTGTCGCACTGCATCAGTTTCGTTGTCGAGCAGTAATTGCAATTATCGATTTGCGGTGCTTAGTAAACCAACAGCAGCAGTTTCGTTGTCGGACAGTAATTGCAATTTATCGTTTTTGCCATATCGAGTAACATCGGCAGCAGATCAGTCTGGAGTAAGACTGTTAGCCCATTATACACTTTTTAGTTTCATTTTTATGTTTTCCTGTAAGGAGAATGTGAAATCTTTGTTCACGCTCGCTACATGTTATTCTGTACACTGAATCCCCCCATTTTCAATGTGCTAAATTTCGTCAATTTTTGGGCGGTTTTTGCGCGTTAATTTTTTTGTAAAATAGTGTTTTAAAGTTGGCCAAAACTGATATGTGATGGACGTGATTTGTATGTGAAAAGGGTGTTGTTCAGGCAGAATCACATGGGTGGTCGTGAACGAAGGGATTGTACATTCTCTCTAGGCTTTTGATAGAATGATTGTCAATGATGTAAAACGTTTTAGTGTGGAA
>CM031611.1:2271077-2276077 GCA_018398815.1 Conus ventricosus
ATACAATGAAAAAGGGTAGTGTCAAAATCAAGTCATGCAATAAAGGAGAATGAGCTGAAAACACCAGAAATACCCATCACAGCAACCCCCCCCCCCCCCCAACATCAAAACAATAAGAGAAAAGAAGAAGATCAACATGGGATAACAAACCCGACTCATGGACTTTTGTTTTCTAGTTCAGTTAATAATAACGAGTGATACCTTTCTTTGAACATGTTGAGACTGATATTAACGTCGATTTTATTAATAATGGCATTCCACAAACAACTCCCTGAGTAAATCAGACTAGTTTTAAAAAGATCAATTCTGGGACGCGGTGGTACTATCCTAGACGAATGGTTATCACTCTTTGTTGGAAACATATTAGTAAGGGAGTGTGGTGCTCTTCCGGACAGAATTTTGAACATGAAGACAGCTTTGTTATACTCTAATTTCATTTTTAATGGCAAAATATTCAATACCTTATAATCGGACGCTAACAGCGTCGACGGCTTTAAAAGAACCAATTTCAACGCTCGTCTATGTAGACTTACTAGAGGTTTCATAATATTATTGGTTGCGGAATCCCAAACAGTTGAAACATAATTTATGTAAGATTCTATGTAAGCACAGAAGAACATTTTTCGACTGTGTAGATTCAAGAATTTTTTCACTTTAGAGAGTTGATAGATCTTTTTAGAAATAATGTTACATATCCTTGTAATATGATCTGACCATGACAAATTATTATCAATGACAACTCCAAGAACTTTATGGCTATTAGTTTCTTCAATCTTTTGTCATTTAAGTAAAGAACAGATAAATTATCAGGAAGATTTTGACGTTTTTGTCGAGTTGTTATACGCATGAATTTCGTTTTTTGTGGATGTGGACACATGTGATTTAGTTCAGACCAGTCGGCTAAGTGGTTAATATTTTCCTGAAGAGCTGTTGAGACCTCAACGACATTGGTGCTACTGATGTGTAAGGTTGTGTCGTCAGCAAATAACTCGCATTCTGCAGTAAGAACTAAAGGTAAGTCGTTAATGTAAATTGAAAATAATAAAGGACCTAGGACAGAACCTTGTGGAACACCGTAATCAACAGGCAATGCAGAAGATGTTTTTCCACTAAACGTTACTGATTGTTTTCTACCAGATAGGAAAGATGACATGAGTTCTAATGAATCAGTAGACAAACGATAGATCTTAAGTTTTTTTTAGAAGGAGTGCATGGTCAAGTACATCAAAGGCTTTAGTGAAATCAACAAAGAGAGCACCAGTGATTTTGTCATTGTTGATATTAGTCAACCATTTGTCTACTAAGGATGTCAGTGCAGTATGGCATGAGAAGTTTGCTCTGAAACCTGATTGGTTCGGATGGAAAAGATTGTAAAAATTGAAATGATGGAGAATAGAATTTTTAATGTGATTTTCTAAGGGTTTAGACAAGACAGGTAATAGAGAAATAGGCCTGTAATTAGAAGGCTCTGAATGGTCTCCTGATTTATATAAGGGAATAATTTTTGCAACTTTAAATGCCTTTGGAATTTTATTTTTTGAGATGCACAAGTTGTAGATTGCGTAAGGGTTTCAGAAATAACTGGTGCTGAGATTTTAAGAATTTTACTATCAATACCATCCAGTCCTCGTGAACATGTTTGCTTTAAATGAGTGAGTGCATTGTATACTTCATGCACTGCCATTAAAGGTACGTTTAAATCAGAGGAAATGTCTTTTGAGTTACAGAATTCACGGACAGTCTCTAAGTCATTATAGGCAGATTTATCTTTCTTTACAGTTGCACTACCTATTCCACAGAAATAATTGTTGACTATGTCTGGCGACATATTGCTGACTGATATAGTTTTAGAGGCAGTGACTTTATTATTGGTTAATTGATTTATGGCTTTCCAAATCGACTTACTGTCAGTTTTTGACGACACAAGATTTTGAATGTAGTTCATTTTAGCCGCACGTTTTAAATATGTAACAAGATTCCTTTGTTTATTAAATTCTTCTTTTGGTCCCGTTTGAAATAGTAAATCTCGTAAGTCCATGGCGTGTTTCACATTTTCTGTGAGCCAGGGCACTTTAGGGTTACTTCTAACACGTCTTGTTTTCAAAGGTGCATGTTTGTCGTAAACATTTAAAAAAATTGTGATACCAAACTTCGAATGCTTCGTCAGGATCAGTAAACTGATATACGTCGTGTATGTGTGAATTCTTTAACTCAGATAAAAATTTATTGGAATCAAAACAGGAAAAACTTCTGTATTCAATTAAAGTGTGACAATTTTTTTTAACTTTAACGCCTTTTTTCATCCATGTTATGCATATGGGAAGATGGTCACTACAAGCATAATTCGGTGAACAAATTTCCGCTATATTGCATGCTTCAGATGTATATATGTGGTCGATAAGTGTTTTTGAAGAGGCAGTTATTCTTGTAGCTTTGTCGATTACTTGCGAAAGGTGAAAAGTTTCCGCCATTTGTATCCAGGACTTGTTTGGCTTCAAAAGATCAATGTTGAAATCTCCCAGTAATGTTAATTCATGGGTAGTGGAACGTAAATCCTCTAGCAGAAGAGTAAAGTTATCACGCCAAACTGCACTCTCTGCAGGATTTCTGTACACAAATCCAACGGAAAGAGGTTTAGAGCGTTTGAATTTAATTTGTATCCATAATGATTCTATGTTGAAATAGTTTGTAGGATTAATCCTTTTAAAGTTAACACTTTGATGGATGTAGATAACTAAACCTGTATCCATAGTTCGTGTAGGGTCTTTACGCATGATATTGTATCCCGGTACATATAGTTCAGAGTCGCTTATATGTTTTGACAATCTAGACTCTGCGAAACCAAATACATGGAAATGTTTGCCAGAGTTATCTAAAATATGGGATACATCAGTCAATTTATTTATGATATGATTAATATTCAGAAAACCAACTCTAAGCCCATCTTTAGAGAGAGCCAGACAGCCAGCCAGCCAGCCAGCCAGACAGACAGACAGACAGACAAAGTGTGATTTGGAGAAGGGAACAGTAACAGACATAGGAAGAGTACAAGCAGAACTGGAACTGCTTGGTGAACACCTTTATTCCCTTCAGTATGTCGGCGTATGCATTCCTCAGGGACAAGGAATGACTCGCTGTGGTAAACAGCAATTGGTTCTTTAATTGCAAGAAATCTTTAAAAATAAGCTCATTAAACAAACAAACAAACAAACATGCAAAACACAAACAAACCAAACCAAACCAAAGAACAGCAACAAGACAACCTCAGCTGTAAACAATCGAGTTTAAAATCCTTTCCACATCGGGTGACTGGGGCATCTCCCACCATTTCGAGAGTAGTTTGAATTTTTTTGTTTTGTGTTATATATTCTGGTTTTGTAGCGATCTAACCTGATGAAGAGGGCAGTCAACACCGTCTGTTCTGGTCTGGTGGTTCCGTCCGGCCTTCCCTGAGTCAGCGGGGGAAAATAAATGAGACGGTAAGATCAGGGCAACACAGTTCGCTGGATGACTGCTGAGTGAAAAAGGGAGAAGAGAGAGTGAGGTATGGGGGAGGGAGTGGGGGCAGGGTGAGCTGAGCGAAGTTTATGAGGCAGATAAGAGTGGGGTGGGGTGGGGGTTGATGCTGAGGCCAACCAGACCCGCAAGGAATATGCTGGAGCCCACAGACAGGGGCAAAGCGCTCTCGTCTAGGGCTTCACTTTACAATCTACTTGCAGGTTGTCAGTAGATGGTTAGGACGGAGACTGCGAGTTCTGAATGAAAGGATTTAGTATTGAGTAGACCCCCGCACGTTCCTCACACGCTCCTCTATAACACCACTTTCCTACATCCACCTGTTCCATGTATCCAGTGCTGCTGCTGCATCTCTCTCTCTCTCTCTCTCTCTCTCTCTCTTCTCTCTCTCTCTCTCTCTCTCTCTCTCTCTCTCTCTCTCTCTCTCTCTCTCCCCTCTCTCTCTCTCTCAGCTGCGCATATAAGTGAATAAGTGAGGTAGTGTGTTTATTGTAAAGCGCTTAGAGCTTGGTTTGTGACTGAGGATAGGCGCTATATAAATACCCTATAAAATAATAATAATATAAAATGTTTTATTTTTCTTTCTTCTACCACGTATTTGATTTGGTATCAAGACAAATCCCGTTTTTTTTCCCTATTAATTTATTTCGAAATGCTTTGATTGTCCACATTTACTGAGCCATTCAGCTTGCCTGTTTCATTCCAGAATTTTTTTCTTTCCTGGCGCTGCAAATATGATCTTGTTCCTCCTTGACACAAAGACTGTATAGGTCAATGTCAATACAAATATGTCTGAAGCGTCTGAAGCGTCTCTCTCAGCGAATTACTGCACGCATACAGTCTGAAACTTGAGCGTGAAAAAAAGCCAAACAGATGGAGTCAGAGTAAACAACAGACGCACAGACAGGCAGAACACCGACAGACACACACACACACACACACACACACACACACACACACACCACACACACACACACACACACACACACACACACACACACACACACACACATACACACACACACGCGCGCGCGACACACACACACACACACACACACACACACAACACACACACACACACACACACACACACACACAGAGGCAGAGAAGAGAGAGAGAGAGAGAGAGAGAGAGAGAGAGAGAGAGAGAGAGAGAGGAGAGAGAGAGAGAGAGAGTGAGAGAGAGAGAGAGAGAGATCTGCTCAATAAACACTTAACGTTGCAGAACTGGCAGGAAAACAAAAGTAGTTGCTCTCTGTTAAAAAAAAATCATCACTGTAGCAAGATTGGATAAAAGAAAAATACAGTAATGTATCCCTCCTCAGTAACCACTTCAGGTAGAGGAATTGGAATGAAGAATTAAATGACTGATCTCTGCTCGGTCGCCGAAACGTGACTTTCAGTTGATATTTGTTTGTACATTAATTTTCTGGTGGTTGAAGGGTGTTTTTAGATGTAAAATAGTCCTTGAACTCCGAGGATATA
>CM031611.1:2286077-2291980 GCA_018398815.1 Conus ventricosus
AATCTTTGGGATTCAGTAGACTTGCAGTAGACGAACATAGGTTTCCAAGTTAACTTGTAAACGCTAACTAGATTTTTAAAAAATTCCGCCAATAAAAAATGATAGAGTGCCATCAGAAATGGTACCCCACCTATGGCTTTTTTTCAGAATCAGTTAAATTTTGCGTTTACTGCCCCAACAATGGTTTTTTTGGGGGGGTGTTTCATATGGAAAACCTTTTTAAACCCCCCCTAATCTTTTTGGAAAGGGTTTCGGGTATATAATTTTTCTTTGTTTTTTAACGCAGACGAATATAATTAACAAAAAAGTGCCCCCCTAACGAAAAACGCGTTTTATTCTTTTAAACAGCCAAGGACAATAATGCATATAAAAGGGAATTTGAAACGAATTTAACATTAACTTAAACCCTGTTTTAAAACAAAAGTTCCCCGAAATCAGGGGTTTGGGGACATTTTTTTGGGGGGCGAACGTAGAGGAATATACTTATGATACTGGCCCAGCCACACCTTTTTTTTCAACAAACGAAAAATTTCGATTGGGGTTTAGAAAAAAACCCCCCTTTAATCCCTTGGAAAAACCATTTATCTTAGATAAAAAGAAAAGGCCAAACAATGCAGGAGTGCAAAGACTTAATGACCCCATTAGGGACATACGTTTGGGTCTTTTAGGAGCACAAGCAAGCCCCAATTGCATAGTAGATAAAATCTCCGGGCTTTAAATGTTGAAAACAAATTTTTAGTTAATTTAAAAGATGCTTTTAAATCTCGGGTTGTTTTTGTTTCCAGCATACAAAGGTATAAAGAGTTCTTCCCTTGCTGGTTTAATTTTTGATTTGTTGTGGGTTGTGGGTTTTTTACATGCTGCCCTCCCCCCTTAAAATACAGATTGGCATGTTTCAGAATTATAACAATAAAAACTATGTGGAGACGCCCCAAGTTAGGGCCCCCAATAAATATTTAAAAACAACCCCCGCCCCATCCTTTTTAAAAGAAATTTCCAACCCCCTGAAAAAGCGTTTCCAGTTAAAAAAACCCCCCGGGGAAAAGCGACCCACCACCAGTTAAAAAGGCCCCACAGCCGGGAAAGCAGCCAAAAAAGCACTCCCCCTGTTGATTACCTCACACGAAAGTCACTAGCAAAAAGAAAGCCCTTTTTGGGGTTTTTTTAAAATTTTAAGGTTTTGTGTACTTTTTTCCCCAAAAAATTTAATCCGCAGCTAGATCCAACGTCCACGAGGGGTCAGCCAAAAAAAAACCAGCAACTTTCCCTATAGTAGAAAAAAACCCCAACAAAACAACACTGCCTATTATCCGGGCAGAGCATAAGCGTTTGGCTGCAACTTTTTTAAAAAAGTTTGCTAGATGTTTTTTTTGTTTTCTTTTCCAATTTTTCCCGGTGAGGGTTGGGGGCTTTTACCCCCCCCTGTTGGTGAAATCCCGGTTAAAGCATTAAACGAGGTAGGGGAAAAGAAAACCAAATGCGTTAAAAAGCAAAATTTTAAAACCCCTTTTTCCCCTAACGAGCCCTTATTTTTTGTAGGGGTTGTATTTTCTTAAAGTATTTGTTTTAGTTTTCTTATTTGCTTGTTTGTGTGCTAGCGGGCGATTTTTTAGTAGACAGCATTTTAAACCCTGCCCCCCTTTTTTCAAACCATTAACCCTGTTTTTCGGCTGTATTATAACCTTTTCTTCTGCCCTAAATTGTTATCATCTGCATCAGCCGTTTTTTTTTTTTTCAAATTTTCTTATCTGCTCACCAATTTTTTGTTTAAAAATTGTTTGTTAGTCCCCCCTTAAATTTTTCGAAGCGGAATTTAAACCCCAGGATTTTACGTTTGGCAATGGAGAATCGTTAATTGTTTTTTAATGTGTTCCTCAATAAAACTCGTTTCAATTTCTGAAATTTATTATCTGTTCTTTGGGCCCAAATCTTGAAAAGGGTCATTTCTATTTCAGATCGTGTTTGGAACCCCTTGCCCCCCAAATTCTGGGAAAGATGGGCCGGCCCCAGGTCCCAAAAATTTTAAAAGTTTAATGCCCTTTTGGGTTTGGGAAAAGGAAATTTTTGTCAAATTTTGTTTAGTTTTAAAAATTAGTTGGGTTTTGGGGTTTTTGTAAATCTTACAAAATTTCTTTGTGTTTTTAAAATAAGGGTGGCTGGGTTTTATCCCTCTTTAAAAACAAAAAGGGCTGGGGCCCTTTTGGCTGTTTTTGTCCTAAGGGTTATGTAAAAAGGAGTTAATTTATTTGTTAATAGTTTTGCACGAGTGCGCTACAAGGGGGGGGTTTCTTCTTTTCTAAAGAAAGGGGGTTTTAAGAAACCCTTTTGCTGCTCTTTCAAGTTTTTTCGCGCAATGAAGGGCCCCAATTTGTTTCATCTTCTTCAAATGAAGGGCTGGCAGATCTCTTTCTTCTACAACCGGACATCGGGCCAAAAACTTCATCCATATTTTTTTTTTTATCTTTTTTTGTTTTATAAAAAATGAATCATATGGGGTTTTGACCCCCGATCCATACAGAAAAGAGAAGGAACCCCCTGGTTTTAAGAGGTAAAAAGGAAAATGTAATTGGGTAAATATCCATCAAAAGTTCACTGGACAAGCTTAATTTAGTCAAGTTCCCCGATCTTGGCGCTGACGAAGGGTTTTAAAGCCCGGCACTGCTAAACTATATTCAAAAAAGTTTTACATCGGCAGATCCAATGCTAAGTTGTTGCCCAATTTAGGGAGAGAATCGTTAATGTATGAATTAAATGGGGGCGTTTGAAATCTTTTTATAAGAGAGGCGATATTTTTGCCTTATTTTATCCCATGGCGCCCAAAAAAGGGAAAGGGAAAAAGAAAGTTTAATTTGGGAAAACCCAAAAATAAATGGTCTCAAGCACAGGTTAAAGCGGGGGGATGCCCAAAAATGGGGTTAAAAAATGAGGAGTAGCAGAAGATATTTGGGAAAGATTTTTATCCCCCTTTGATTTTTAGTTGTTAAAGGGCGCATATGCCCAAATTTCCCAAAGGGGCACTAAAAAAAAAAACTTGTTATGATTGACATTTTAAACCTAGCGATTCTGTTGTTCTGTCGAAGATTTTTTAGGTAAAAAACAAGTTAGTGACCTTTTTTTGAGTTTGATGTTGTTTTCTAACCCCCGGGCTGGCCAGAAAAATCTTAAACCCCGTTAAAAAATAAAAAAGTTTTTTATTATGAAATGGTTATTCACGCCCTTACAGAAAATAAAAAAAAAAGGGGACATTCTGGAAAATTCCCTTAAATAGTCTCTGAAGCTTTAAAAGGAAATTTTTTTTCTTGGGTTTCTGAAGGAACAAACCTTTTTTTAGGGGAGAAACAGAAGGTTTTATAAACCAAAAAATTTAAAAAGGGTTGGGCTGTGTAATAAATGGGAATTTGATCCGTTGTATTCCGGGCGCGATTTTTCTCACCCAAAACTTTGAGAAATAAGGAAAGTTTTTTGGCCCGGGGGTGGCCCAAAAGGGTCCCGAGTTGATGTGTATGTAAAAAAATTCGGCCCTTTTTGAGGGATAAACCCAAGATATTTATAAACAAAAATGGGTGTGGTGGGGTTTTTGAAACAACATTTTTACAAAGACGTTTGGAAGTGGAGAAAGGGTTTTGGGCAAAATGGTATAAAAATAAAAATTACAGAAAGGGAGGGCAAAAGGGTGTCAGAGTTTGTCACGAGGGTACGGAAATTTTTTTCCAACTTGGGGGGGGGCGGGGGTTAAATTTATTTGGGTTTTTAAAATTTCGTTGTTTTGTCAAAGTGTCCGTCCCTTGTGTGGCTTTTGGGGCGGTTGCACCTTGGTGTAGTTCAGCTCACGTTCGGTTTGCTTTTTTCTTTTTCTCTCTAAATTCCCCTGCCGTTTCTAATTTATCCGCGGTTCCGGGTGGGGGTACCCTTTTTCTAACTTGCTGTTATCGGCCTTTGTGTCTTTTTACCGGGGCAGGTTATTTCTTTTAGTTTGAAGTAAGCCACTCTGTGAGTTTTGGGGGATGTTGGCCCCCATCGCTGAAGGAGGGTTTTGTCTTCATTTGGCGGAAAAATTGTCTCTGGGAGCGTTTTTCCGGTCGGTTCTTAAGTATCGTCGAAGGTAAGTCGGGGATCTTCAAATTCCAACGGCCCGTAGGAGAGGGGGGTTTCCCTTTTTCTTTTTCCGCATCTGTGCCTCTGTCTCTCGAAGGAAAAGAGGGCAGAGAGGTCGTTTTTTACCGCCTCTTCGGGGTCACCCCCGGGTAGCGGTAACGGGGGGTCAGTTTGTGGTTTTTTTTTTGTTTTGTTTTTTGTTGTTAGCGGCTTTTCTTCCTTTGCGCAAATTTTTTTTTGTTTGCAAAAAATTTTAAAAAAATATTGTTTTTAGACTTTTTCTGGTTTTTTTCAAATTTTTAACCCGGCCCTTTTAAAAAAAAAACCAAAAATTTTTCTTCCCGTTTATGCATTGGTGAGGGGGTGTCGGTTTGGGGGTGGGAAGAGAATGGTTTATTAGGGTTGGTACTTGGGTTTGGGCTCGCCCCGTCCCCCCCTGTCACATTCGCGGGGACTTTTTCCTTCGGCCACCCTTGTTTGTGTGTGAAGGGGGAACGGCTTTTATGGGTTTGGGGCGTGGAACGGGATTTTGTCGTTCGGGATGGTGGTTGGGGGATTTGTGTTATTTTGAAAAGTGGCAAAAAATGTGACAAATTTGCCATTGAAAAATTTTTTGCAAATGTGGGTGGCATTTTAAAACGAAGGTGCTGTGTTGGGGTTTTTTTTCCGAAAGGCCCTTGTTTTAAAAGGAAATTTAGGAGGGTTTAAAATAAATTTTATTGGTTTTATAGCCCGTTGAAATTTTAAAGCAGTCTTTTACCCGCTTCGTGTGAAAAGACTTTAACGAACATTCCTGATTGATTGGTTTACTGTGTTATGCTCAGGTCTGTGTTGAGCTGGTGTTGTTGGTGTATTTAGTAGACCTCCCTCGCCCATTCATGCGAGTGGCTGTTAGGATTTAACAGCATGGGTCAGATTGTACTGACGGCGGGGTTCCAGTGCCCTTCTTCCCTCCCTTTCTTCTCTCCTCCCAGCTACCTTCCCCCCCCCCCCCCCCCCCCCCCCCCTCCCGGGGGCTTCACCCGGAGCCTGGACTGGTTGGTGCCACGCGCTGGTTGGTGCCACGCGCTGGTTGGGGCCACGCTCTGGTTGGGGCCACGCTCTGGTTGGGACCGTAGACTGGTTGGTGCCACGCGCTGGCTGGGGCCACGCTCTGGTCGGGACCACGGACTGGTTGGTGTCACGCGCTGGTTGGGGCTACGCTCTGGTTGGTACCGCGCGCTGGTTGGGATCACGCACTGGTCGGGACCACGTTCTGGTAGAAAAGCCCGTGGTTTTGACTGGCCGTCCTGATCCCCGTCCAGGACCTCCAGCAACAACGCCACGTTCCCCCCCCCCCCCCCCCCCCGGGACGCGCTCTTCACTGCCTGCTTGTGTGTGTCGAGGGTGTCGGCCTTGAACGACTCTTCAAGAACCGACCCGTTTGGAGCACCTAGTGCGACAGGTGCTCCAGTAGACTTTGGAGAGGCAGGAGTGTGGAGGCACTCCATGGTGTGGAAAGGGATGGATGCTGGAAATGTTTATTTATGATTATGTATATGCCATGTGTGTTGAAATGTTGTGATTGTGTACGTCGTATGGTGAAATGTTTATTTATAATTGTGCATGCTGCGTGTGTTGGAATGCTTAATTGTGTGTATGTCGTGTGTTGAAATGCTTGATTGTGATTGTGCATGTTGTGTGTGTTGGAATGCTTATTTATTGACTGTAGTTGGTGTGAATAAATGGGGTGTTGTATCGTAATCTTTATTGTGTGGTCTCTTGCGGGGCGTGTGAGGTCAGTCACTCCCTTCACTCCCACCTAGACC
>CM031611.1:2292080-2309580 GCA_018398815.1 Conus ventricosus
GATCCTGTCAGGGCAGACCTCCAGGGGTCGGTCGTGACAGAGACGCTCCAATAAAAATGCACATTTTTATGGTTTGTGATGCTCAGTTAAACATTGAAGAAACAGGCTAAAAGATGTGGCTTATTAAAATGCAGAAGAAATATTCTAATAAAAACATATGGATAGCTTAAAGTTTCTTCCTAAGATCCACACTGTTCTCTTATCTGCGGGATTACTGGGTGTGGGAAAACTGTCTTCGTACTTGATCGTTACAAACAATTACAGGTTTCATTACGTGCCACATGTTATATTCTGCACAAACATTAAGCACAACAAGTCTTACAAAGAAAGGAAGTTTATTTGGACAGGACGATAATATATTTTTAGTTGATCCTAGCGACATATGAGTGACTGTTTAGAACTTACTATAAAACTATTTGAGGACTGAAACGCTGTTTATTTTTTGATGATGTTCGGCTGAAACGTGACATTGTTAAAAAAAAGAAAAAGCCCTGTCAAAGCTAGCCTTTAGAAAATAAAATGGGGCCGCCACGCCCTAGTTCTGTGTGGCTCTTAACGCAAAAATACAATTGCAGTCTTAAAGACTTTCGAATGCAGTTAAAATCGGTTGTATTATTTTACACTAAGACAAAGATCGTTTTGAAGAAATGTTTAGTGAAAATTATATAATCGGGACAATGATGAGCTAAAAAAAATTAAAGAGCAGTTTGAAAAATCTAAGCACCACTATGCTATGCTTACGGACTGCCCTCCAGTTCAATACGTTTGTTTATTGTAGATTGTTGATTAGTTGATTGTTATAACAATTTGTTTATTATA
The DNA here is from genome assembly GCA_018398815.1 of Conus ventricosus. Taxonomy (NCBI): domain Eukaryota; kingdom Metazoa; phylum Mollusca; class Gastropoda; order Neogastropoda; family Conidae; genus Conus; species Conus ventricosus. Next base: position 2,292,900 of record CM031611.1, read on the forward strand.
ATTTTTATATTATAAAAAGAAGTCTAGTGGGCCAGAATTAAATGTGGAGCTAGCTCTAAATGCCTGCAGTAGAGCTAAAAGACCTAGCAGGACACAACTGGAGTTTGATCTTATAGGAGTGCCAGGAAATGTTATGGATTTGAATATACAATGGACGGGTTTTACAAACGAACAAATTGGAAGAACAAAAAACGGCAGCTCATCCTGCCCTAGAAGAGATAAGAAATTTAAGTGCATAACGATTTTGGCCAAACGTGAATACAAACTTCATTAAATGAGAGAATGCATTGGGCGTTGCTTCCTGAAATTGTCAGGAATTTAAAGTTTGAAACTACGTAAGCCCCAATGTATAACTATGATAAGAACAACAATTTTAGAAAAGCCTTAAATGAAAGGGCCATTCTTGTGTGGCTGTCCCTGGAAAACAAACAACAGAAAATGCAGATTGAAAATTAACTAAGCGTGGTTCTGAATATGTGCTACAGAGAAGAAGTCCTTAGCTGAAGTGGGGGGCGACACCGTTCGGCATTGATTTTACCCCAAAACGAGAATCACTACCTAGGCAAATTGACGATGATTTTTCGACTTATTTATTACTCCGAGGGAGGGCGATATCTAGTTGGCCCAGAACATGCGTTTATTTGAGGCTTACAAATAAAGGGACTGAAAACTTGGGATGGCCTTTTAAGCTCGTTAGGTTATTTCTAAAAACGGAGTTGAATAAACACCCTTGCATCATCGAAAGGTTACAATAATGAGTGACAAAGACAAACTAACAGTACTTGCTTTATTTTCATTAAGTATGTTGATTTTTATTTGCGTTTTACTCTGTTGTTGAAGTGCTGCCAGAAGGATACTAAGAAGATATGTTAAGAGTAATTTTAAAAAATAATCTATTTACAATATGGAGGTCAACAGTTTGGTTAAAGCAAATATAACTGAACTTCAATAGGAAATAGAAAAGGGACTAGGATAAGTATAGAGTTACTGAAAGAAATATGCTAAAGCTTTAAATTACTCTTTTTATGTTAATTACTTGGTCCTCAGCTGTGCTAGCGTAAGCGCATGGGTCTGGCATTGCTGTTTTAGCTACTGGGGTTGGTTGCGCAGCCTCTTTGCATTTGGAGGTCACGGGTTAGGGTTAGGCGCCATGTCTATGGTTTTGTAAGGTGTGTTTTAAAAATAATTAACTCCTAAATTACAAAAGCTCACTGCCATTTTTGCCGAGCAACAGCAAAACTTTGCAGATTTGATTAAGAAATAAGCAAATCATTACAGGATGATAACATTACGGACGAAGAATTTGATAAGCTTATGGGCTGATGGTGAGGATTATAGACGACAGAATAATAGAACTACAAAGGTGTGGAGAAAGACTTTTACATGCACGACAAGGTAGAACACTATGCAATTAAACAAAACATTGAAAAAACCAAACACATGATCGGTTAAACCCAAATTAGACCAAAAAAATAAGTTTAAAAATAAATAAGTTTAACAATATATAAATACTATTTTCTTTGTTAAACTAACTGTTTTGGGCGGGGGACAACTTGCAGCTCTTCACGAAACAAAGCGATCTTTAGGGGGGGGCCTTTTAGAGTAGTAGCAGCTTGATGAGAGAGTCTCTCTTAATTATTATACGGGAAGGGGTATGTTTTATATTTCTTTCAACTTCAATATACATCTTACGTCCATTTGGGTCTGTGCTCTAATTCTAAAATCACCTTTGCTCTCCAGGAGCATACTAGTTTCTTATTTTAGTCCATAAGAGGCAGAGTTTTTGTTACCGTGACATCTTCAGTAATGCTATTTTTTTTTATTTTGATTGAGTTCATGGTTTAAGGCCTGTTGCTTTAGATTCTTCATTGATCATGGCTCGTAAGACTGCTGGCAACCTCCTAACCCAATCTGTGTTGCGTTCTCTGTTCTTCGTAGATGTACTTCGTAGTGTCCATAATTTCTCTGTGTTATTGAAGGTAGTAAACAGGAGTTCAGCTAGATTCTTATTAAAAGTTTTCTATAGGGCTTGTGATCGATGGTTGCCTGGGATCCCTCTCTTAACTGTAAACATGTTGTTTTAAAAACAGCTGGTTTATAAAGAACCTTTAAAACCTTTTCCATCATCAAACTTGAATCTGCCTAGGATACTTTAATGGACCTCTCATGTATATTTGTTGTAATGCCACAGCCACAGCGTTGAACTTTTCATCCGTTAAAGGTTCAGGTTTTGTATCTTGGAAGCCATGTAAACAACTGTAAGAGCATACTTTAAACTTTTTTGCTATATTAATCATGTGGAAGATACAACGAGTTCTTTTGGTGGGTGTCATTTGGAACTGAGTTAAAACAAATCTAGGCCTTATTATTATTTTGGGGGCAGGCAGATATATTTGCCAAATTGCTGTTTTTGAAGCAGTCTTTCGCATATGTTCAGACACTCTAGCAGCCTTTACTCAGTTTTTCATAGCGGTCTTTCCTTTCCAATACATTTAGGAGATTAATATATTTTGGATTCTTATTGTACTGTATTGTCCATAAGAATGACTGTATTTTATTAATTGTATTTTTATTGTTTTTTTTAGATTGTTTGTTGCAAGAATATAGATTGAGCCCTGTGCACCAACATTAAAACCAATTTCTGCTTTTTTATGTCTTCTGACGGCTCATTAAAAGTCAGTCAGTTCTGGCGGTGGCGTTCGTTAGAATTCTTCCTGTTACTATGTAATCTCATTCTTTGCCTCATCAACGTCTGTATATTGTGTGCTCTGCATGGCCCTGTTCTCTTAACTTTTTATTAATTAAGTCTAAGTGAAGCAATTCGCCCTTTTTCGTAAGTGTCTCTGCCTTAGCAAAATCTCGTCTATTGCCTTGTTATGAAGCTCTTTCTCTTTCATCGAGACCTCAATGTACTAAACATATAATTGCTTCCAGAGAAGGCTTTAAAGCATTACAAAGTTTCCTACCATCATAACTTCTCCCGCCAATCTTTTTTTTTAAATAAATCAATATTTCGAGATTAATCTTTCTATTGATCTAACCATTTTTGGATTAATCCCCTGTGTAACAAGAAAAGTTCTTTGAGGCAATCCCCCGCGCAGTAATTACAACTATAACCTTAACTACCATCCTCAATGTCGAACTTCATAGATTCCTGCCGGCTTCATTTTAAACATGTTTTTTGCTATCCACATATAGCCTATTCTAAGACCGAATTACAGCCAGAATGGTAAATTGTATTGATTATCTTTTTTTCACTCATCTTTTATTAACTAAAAAAAAATAATTAAAATACTCATAATACGAAAAGACTGTCTATGTGCTTTTAATCAGTTTTCTTTTGTTGTTAAAGCCTAAATAAGGTTCGCAACTAGTTTTGGGAATCTTCTATCTTTCCATGTTGGGCGGTTTTATTCCTAACAAACAGTTTTGCATGGGTTGAATAGGACTATAAACACCAGCGATAGGCATGCATAATTAACCAGCGTTTAAACTCATGGTTTTAAAAGTATTTATATTATTTTTTGATTGCTTTTTAAATGGATTGGACGAAACTATTATAGTGTGAGGAGCAAGAAAAGACTACTCCGTTAGACCACTGCCTAAAAGAAAGATTATACTCTCTGGACTGCTTGTGAAAAAATAGACTGTATTTAGGCGTTGAACTAGTATTGAACAAGATCCAGAAACTGTTCTACTCAGACATTGAATAAAAGTACTACGCTAGGTACGAAGCACAGCTAGGGTCAAAATTGGTTAGTTCAGTGGGTTCAGACCAATGATTAGTCTATATGCTAGTTAGTAAGTAGATGGGCGCCGGTTGATTGAGAAGAAGATTTAAATTACGCTTATTCGCAAGATCCTGTTTAAACAAGTCACTAGAAACTCTTGCATGTGACATGTATTACAGATTTGGGACGCTGTTATGCCCATTTAGCTTGGGATTAATTACTTTTAATCATATTTATTTTGATCATATTAAATTTAATCGCAATAAAAAAAAATGAGCGGTCAGGAGAGAAGACGCCCAAGGACAGTCCACAGGGGCAAGTGAATATACCACAAGTGAATGTGCCCCAACGTAAATGTACCGATGCTGAGTTAGTTGTTCTAAGTCCTAAAGTCCTGGACGTGTTGAGGCTGGGCGTAAATACTAGCTTGAATGGAGCAGGCTGCAAAAAGCAAAACCAATCAGCAAAACAAAATTTGTTAGATAGTATACAGCATTGCCTCGCCATACAAACCTCAATTAACAAACACACAATCAAAACAATAGATGTATCATTATGTATTGGGAGCTGCTGTTTGTTGCTGGGGGTGGTTTTTTAGCATTACAAATACTAACACCTACCTAACAACAAAAGCCGCAACCCCCCACAGTAAAGAAGAAGAACCGGCCTTCTGCAAAAAAGAGCAACCTCCTGCAGTAGATCCATTTTCTATGGAATAGTTTTTAAGAACTAGTTAAAGTACAAGGTTATGTTACTAGAATAAGTACAAGTTAGTAGTTATAGAAAGTACTTTTTAAGTTAAGCGCAAGTTAATTTACACGTTAAGTGCAAAAAAATTATAAGTTGTTTTAAGTAATAAGTTTAGTTTCGTGTTATGTTCTTAAGTTCTTAACGTAATTACTAGTTAGGGTTTTAAGTTAAGTACAAGCCAAGTCAGTCAAGTTAATCTTTTAAAGTTCTCCAATGCCCTACAGCATATGCAACCCATGATTAAACGTAACTTCTCTTGTTATTGTTAATGTCTAGTGATTTCTTGTTAACAGCAAGTTGTATTTACTTGCGGGAGTGTAGAGTGCAGTTTAACATTTTGTTGTGATGAAATATCTTTGTTTTCAAGTGAGCTTGCTTGTAGTTATCGTGAGTTATATTTTTTTTGAAACTTCTTTACTTTTGCCCTTTGCTTTCTTTTTTTTTTTTTTTTTCATTACAGAAGTTTTGGCTGGCAACGCTGTACATCTTTGACCGCCAAACCACATATTCTTTGATATCTGTCCATTTAAGTTTTCCTTCATCTTTCCCATTCACTTTCTTTGTTCACAGTTGAATGTAAAGGGCTGCTTTCTCGGATAGTCACATGTGTCGTACACCCATCTGTTCTTTAGCTACTTCTGTTCTAAGTCTTATAGAAGTCCTTTGTAGGGACGTCTAGAATAAAACTGTCGAGTCTGTGTAAAGTTACTCTTGCTTCTGGGTACTGCGGGTTTAAGTAGTCGTCAGAAATTCTAAATTAATAGCTTTGACAACTCTTATACGGTAAAGCAATAAAAAACGGCTTGTCAACTTAAATCTTTTCCTTCATCATAATGTCAACCAGGCTGTCGTTAAAATCTTCTAAAGTCTGATAGTGGAGTTTAGAGGCAAATTAATTGCTTGGTTTTCTTTTGTAACTAATTTAACATCTTTTCGATTGTGTAGTTCTCCATGGTTTTGCCCAAAACAGCTGTTGTTTTCTTAAGTTTAAAGATGAGTCTTTTTTTGATGCATCAGTGGCTTGGGGTTCTATGATCGTTTTTTCTTGACGTATGGCCTTCATAAAAGGGTTCTTGTCAAAAGCAATGATTCTGTGAAAACAGTGTCAGCTTTAATCCGTGGTCTTAGGTAAAACTGTAGGAGTCTGTAATGGACACTACATCTTTAGTTTTGTGTCTAAGATTAGGCACATGTTTAAGGCGGTTCGATGGGGTCATCTTTAAATCTTTCTGCGGCTAGGGGGGTAATCGTTGTGAAGTCGTGTAGTTCATAAGAATAATCTTAAATCTACGTCCAAGATTGTCCTATTGGATTATCAGGGTAAGCTGTGACAACATACGTAACACTGTATTAACATTATGAGGTCCTTTTATCATTGTAAAGTTCTCAGTGGATGCGGCTGGACTCATGGCATCCTTACCAGATTGTTGGCGTCCTAAGTACATTAGATAGTTGGATGGTTTGGTGGGTTCTTTGTCGTCTAAATACCTTGTTGTGGCTTTGCAGTAAGGATGTGAGGCCTTGCTTTTACCTCCCCTCAGCCATCTTCTATCATCTGAAGTGTGGGTAGATCAGAAATGAAGTTCAATTATGATGTTTGTAGACTTTAAGATAGCGTTCCCACGATAACCCTGGGGCAGAGATGTATGTGAATGAGTCTATGTGTAATGTTTCATGCATGTTAGATCTGTAATTCTGAAAGAGTCTGTAATAACACACGTCAGCCATTCAATATTGATCATGATAATCGCCCATCGTTTCACAGTGTAATTTCTGTCCAGGCTTTTTGAGGACTATTCATAGTCAGCAGTCAGTTAGATCTTTGCCTCTAAGGGACTAGAAAAGGAAGCGCCTTTGGAGGAAGTGAGTTCTTCGTTCAAAACTATCCCGAGTTCATGTATTCATAGGGGGTAAACACCTGTACGCATAAGAGGGGTCAAAGTATTTGTTTAGTGATTGGAAAGTCTTGTAGTGATCCGCTAATTTTATCTAAACTGGCCATCGATGTTGGGAGAGTCATAAAAGTTAAATGTCAAGAGTAAAAGTCATGTACTTTTCTGGAAGAACCCCCCCCCCCCTATGCAATGCAGGTATCCCTTTATATTCAGAAGTCACTGCTTGCTGTGATAATATGAGAAATTGTTGCCTCGATAGTTATGAAAGAAGATAGGCAGTTTCCATGTCTTAGGATCAACCTTAAGTTGAAGATTATAATTGTTGTGCGCGGCCCCTCTAAACTTCCCAGTAATGTGATCGTGGTCTCTTACTGCGCTGCCTAATAATTCTTTATTGCAAATCCAACAGTGTGTAGATGAATCATAACGTTCTTGGGCTTCAGGAGTCATAACAATGTCTGAAAGATTTAGTTGGTTGGAGTAGTGATTGCGAAGTTGTTTCATCTGCTCTAAAAATCTGCTAGCTGCGTTAGGGCCTCTGTAAATCTCGGGTGTTGTGTGTTGGCCGTCTGACCTAACAACAATAAACGCATAAGAACAGATCTGATGGTGAGTTAATAAGGTTGTTTTTTGTTCTTGCTGTTGTGGGCCGTAGTACTGTGGCAAGATTGATTCAAAGTCGGCATAAACCACGTACGGACTCATCTGCATTTTGTGTACATTCTTAAAACTGGCCTTAGACCCAGGTTTAGGTGTAAGGAGTTTGGTTTCACAGTCTACAAACTTTTACAATGTTTTTTATGGCTGGCGGCTGCTTCTATAGTTGGGATTCTGACCAGACACCTTCTACAAAGCCCTTGTTTAGCATGATCCTTTGATGTAAAAACCATAAGTCTGCTTATTGTTCTGATTAATACATAATGACTCTTTGTACTATCTTCAAACAGGATCAAGTCTACATGTTTGTTAAGCGGTTCGCCTAAAGTGGGAGCGTTGGGAGAAACCCTTAGAGGCACTATATTAGCTTTTACAGACCATGTGTATACGTTTACAGTGATTGGTTTGTTTTGCTCTTCAAACTGAGATATACTTTCTATACTCACTGGAAAGGGTATGTTATCAAAGTTCAGCTCTTGCTTATATTGTTCATAATTAGATACTTTTTCTGCGTTCTTTATAACAGGATGTAAATGCGCTAAAACACACCACATAAAACACATGTTGTCAGGATTTTTTTATGTTTAAAGACTGCTCGTTTTAAAACTAACTCTTTTGGGAGAGGAAGGTGAGAATTGCCAACTATAGGATAGAACTTTGTTTGTTTCAATATAATTTGAAGGACTGTTCCTTCAGACCAGCCAGAACCGCGCAATTTAACCTCTTCACTTGCATGGTTAAACTGTGTAAGCATGTAATCAGCCCAGTCAGAATTAAAGTCGCGATAGCTAATAACTTCTTTCTGTTTAGTTGAAACCCAGACTTCCATGTTACTATCATCGGGAGTTATAATAATCAATCAGAACAACCAACAACACTTTTACTGCGGCTCCATCTGAAGAGACTCTGGGATTTTAGAGATAGCATGTGCTACGCTTTCATGAACATTTGTGGGGTTAATGATGTCCATGCCTACTTCGCTAAACATATTGATTAATTGTTTGTCACTACCTTTCACCAGTGCGCTGGCTGGCAGTATTTCAAACTCAGACGTGTTTGTGAGGCTCATTTTTTAACTCAAAATATTACGTAGATTAAAAAAATAAATGTATATAAAAGTAAATAAAACACGCTTTTTATTCTTCGCCCAAGCGTTGCAACACTTCAAGACACATTAACCGCACAATAACGTCCGCTAATATTTTAGCTTTTTCTGAATCACTACAGTCAATGTTCATCACTTTGGTTGCTTCTTTAAATAGTTCACTATGATCTTTTATTATATTGTTTACATCATTCTCAAACCCAGATTCACTAAAATCAATGTTTAACGCTTTGATTGTCTCATTAAATAGTTCATTACAATTCTTTAAATCAGATGCACTAAGTTCGGCAGCCATTTTTAATCTAAAATAAATAAAAAAATAATTGTAATTCAACTGTTATTTATAGTCTTTTCTAATCGTAAAACCTAATCTCATTAAAGCAAATAGTTTACCCCTGAAGGACAAGTAGAAACGGTCAGATTAACATCTTGAGAAGCCATATAATCAACTAATATGGCAAACAATTTTATGGCCGGTTGAGGCCAAAAATCTTGTATTTCACTGATGGCCTCCTTCACGCTTGTTTGTATATTTATGTGAATAAAAAGATCAGTAATTGATGTTTCAAACCTGCTCCTTAACCTTTCTCTTTGGCCCTTCCAATTTAACGTGTGAAGTATATTAGTAAGCTTTCTAACTTCTTCGGGCTTATTTTTAAACCAGAATAAAATTATAAATTAAAAAAATTAATTAATCAGTTTCTCTCTCCCTTATTCACATCCCACATCTCTCTCCCTCATTCACTTCCACATCTCTGTCTGTCTGCCTGTCTGTCTGTTTACTTCTTTGTCTGTCTGTCTGTCTCCACCTCCCCCTCTCTCTCACACACACGTATACACGCATACACGCATACACGCATACACGCACACACACACACACAAACAACAAACAAACACACAATAGATGGGGAGGTGCTTGCAGGGAAATGTGAAGAGGGGCTTTTTGGGTTCACACTTGAATGACGTAAATTCGAGACAGCCGCCAAAGCACTTATCAGAGTCCTGAATCAATAATCACAGGATCTGTTTCAGTTCTATTGGCGGCTGCCTGAAAGGCAGCCTTTGTAAGTGAAGCGGGGCGTAAACACAGCTCAAGCCGGTCGGACGACGAAGGGAAACTGCACACACGATCGATAGCCAGGCGGTTTTGCAAAACCGTTAGGCTATCGATCGTGTGTTTGTGGCGTTCACTGAGAGGCTTGCAGGGTAGTTGTCGGAGGTAGACTGAGAGGTTGTTTCCAATAGTCTCCAAATTCAGGGTCTTGCAGCATGGCGTAAATTTGTTTTAAATTGCTGGAAATAAAACTGATTGAAAGCCCAACAATGTAAAACCGCCAATACCCATAAAGCACATTGGCAACGGCACGTAATTTTCGTGTGTGAACATCAGAATACCCGGTTTTTGCTTTCAACCAAACAGCCCATGTTTCCTTCGTTCTCTCCCTTTTTTCCTTTCATTTTCCTACCATTGTTTACACAAAATCAAGAAGTTACCGAACTGAATGTAAATTAACAAGGACTGTGCATCTTGTCTCCTCCAATTCAAGAACTTTTTCTAACTCAGAATCCACGCTGTCTTCTGAAACTGCAGCTATATTTTGTGCCATATGCAAACACTTCTCTCGCAGAAAAAGCGCCACACACCTTCACAGCACAGCCTCCAATGTAAAATGACAGGGCGGCTCTGGCCTTACCCGGCCAAAATGACGTCATACTCCCTGCCGATTGGTTGAGCCTGCACGCGCGATGGGCGAGCTCCTGTGCAGTGGAGTATGCAAGAAACAATGGCGGCATTCAATATTAATTGCAGCCAGTCTGGCAGGCCGGCAGGTTGTGAACAAACAGGACTGCTAAACCATATAAATTTTTAGTTGATTTCATGTTCTCAGAGACAATGTAAATATCTTCGTTCACGATCACCAAATCTTATCTAGCACATAAGCCCCCATTTTAAATTGGCAATTACTTCGATTTTTGGCGGTTTTGGGGTGTTAATTTTTTGTAAAATAGGTGTTAAATTTGGTCAAAACTGATATGTAATGGACGTGATTTGTATGTGAAAAGTGGGGTTTTCGTGCAAAATAAGATGGGTGAGCTTGAACGAAGATATTTACATTCTCTTAGATAGATAGATAGATAGATAGATAGATAGATAGATGATAGATAGATAGATAGATAGATAGATAGATAGATAGATAGATAGATAGATAGATGGATACTTAGTGTGCAATTTTCACTCCACTCAAGGCTCAACATTTAAGAATTAAGAGTGGGAGAGAGAGAAAGACAGGCAGACAGGCAGACAGACAGACAGACAGAAACACAAATACGGAGAGAGAGAGAGAGAGAGAGAGAGAGAGAGAGAGAGAGAGAGAGAGAGAGAGAGAAGAGAGAGAGGAGAGAGAGAGAGAGAGAGAGAGAGAGAGAGAGAGAGAGAGAGAGAGTAATGCACAGACAGATGGTCAACATGTTCAATCATTGAACAGGCCGAGTTCACCTTTTCTCAAGAGTTTCACCTTGAAGGATGCCAAATTGGATTTTTTTTAAGGAAACTGGTCAAACTTCTGTCTGGCTTAAACAAGGGGGAGACGAAAACTGTTCCCTCCCTCCCCACTTCGCCTCAGCCCCAAAGATTTAGAGGGATCGTTATGACACTGGCTACATATCCGTAACCTAACCTAAATCATTAGCTGGTCAGTCACAGCCAGCTGCTTTAGGTCTTCAGGGAATATCCGTGACCTAACCCAGATCCTTAGCTGGTCAGTCACAGCCAGCTGACTTCAGGCCTTCAGGATCATTAGCTGGTCAGTCACAGCCAGCTGACTTTAGGCCTTCAGGAATGTCCGTGATCTAACCCAGATCATTAGCTGGTCAGTCACAGCCAGCTGACTTCAGGCCTTCAGGAATATCCGTGACCTAACCCAGATCATTAGCTGGTCAGTCACAGCCAGCTGACTTTAGGCCTTCAGGGAATATCCGTGACCTAACCCAGATCATTAGCTGGTCAGTCACAGCCAGCTGACTTTAGACCTTCAGCGAATTAGCATTTCATACCACCGACTGAGGCGCCCAGTATTCTCTATGTCTAAGAGATGGAAATGGAGACAATGTAGAAAAAGAAGAAGAAAAAAAGCTAAATAAATAAACAACAAACAGATAAAAAAAATATATAGCTAAATATTATGTAAACAAATTAATTAAGTAAGTAAAAGAAGGCCTAATAGGTCACACAACATACGTAACCAGGACATTTTGACACCAGGCAGACAATGAGTGAAGGGCAATACGTGTGAACAGGCAGAAAAGGGGTATGGGGTGGGGTAAAATGATTAAAAGTACAGTTGGGGCTTTAGATGGGTATAGGGATCAGGTAGGGGTTAGATGCTCAGGGGAAAGAAAGTGGCGATGGGGGTGGGGAGGGGGATGGGGGGTAGTGGGAGAGACAGGAGGGAAAGGAGAGGAGGAGGCATATCGTATATATGTCATTATGTTGCTAGCTAGTCCTGCCCGGCATATGCCAGTGCTGCACTGTCTTCAATCAGTATCACAGTGCTGCACTGTCTTCAATCAGTATCCCAGTGCTGCATTGTCTTCAGTCAGTATCCCAGTGCTGCACTGTCTTCAATCAGTATCCCAGTGCTGCACTGTCTTCAATCAGTATCCCAGTGCTGCACTGTCTTCAGTCACTATCCTAGTGCTGCACTGTCTTCAGTCAGTATCCCAGTGCTGCACTGTCTTCAGTCAGTATCCTAGTGCTGCACTGTCTTCAGTCAGTATCCTAGTGCTGCACTGTCTTCAGTCAGTATCCCAGTGCTGCACTGTCTTCAGTCAGTATCCCAGTGCTGCACTGTCTTCAATCAGTATCCCAGTGCTGCACTGTCTTCAGTCAGTATCCTAGTGCTGCACTGTATTCAATCAGTATCCCAGTGCTGCACTGTCTTCAGTCAGTATCCCAGTGCTGCACTGTCTTCAGTCAGTATCCTAGTGCTGCACTGTCTTCAGTCAGTATCCAAGTGCTGTACTGTCTTCAATCAGTATCCTAGTGCTGCACTGTATCCCAGTGCTGCACTGTCTTCAGTCAGTATCCTAGTGCTGCACTGTCTTCAGTCAGTATCCTAGTGCTGCACTGTCTTCAATCAGTATCCCAGTGCTGCACTGTCTTCAGTCAGTATCCTAGTGCTGCGCTGTCTTCAATCAGTATCCCAGTGCTGCACTGTCTTCAGTCAGTATCCCAGTGTTGCACTGTCTTCAGTCAGTATTCCCAGTGCTGCGCTGTCTTCAATCAGTATCCCAGTGTTGCACTGTCTTCAATCAGTATCCCATTTCTGCGCTGTCTTCAATCAGTATCCCATTGCTGCCTGGTCTTCAATCAGTATCCAGCGCTGCACTGTCTTCAATCAGTCCTGTTCAATTTGGCTTCAAAAACCTTATCCACAAAGTATGTGAAATAGAAGACAGGGAGTCTGGAAGGTGGGGACTTATCTAACACTACACCAAACCCACCAGAACGACAAACAGATGAAGAGAAGCCAGAACATATATTTATGTCGGGCACTGCTGGAATTTTAACTTGCAATGCATTTCTGAAAACTTGATGGTCTGTCCACTGAACAAGCCTGTGTCAATGAAGACAGTCATTATCCTTTAAGGCATTCTATCTGTAAAAGGCGTGTAACATGTGTTCATTCTTCCAGCAGCTCTTATTCAAAAGCGTTCTTTCCGTTGAGGACATCAGCTTAGATAAGTACACTGAACCTGTGAGTTGCAAACGAGCATACAGATCTCTCTCTCTCTCTCTCTCTCTCTCTCTCTCTCTCTCTCTCTCTCTCTCTCTCTCTCTCTCTCTCTCTCTCTCCCTCTCTCTCTCTCTAGCAACGTGATGGTAGCGTGATGTTCATGCCAGCCAGCCTATCAGTTTATCGGTCAGCTACTGTGATGTGAAGAGCTCTCTACTGCAACTAATGTGATATTACGTCATGGTGTGTGGAACGGTGTGCTTGATCAGAGATAGATACTTGTCCTAGCCATTCACTGGTTGATTGATCGGCAGATTTTGCTGTGTGACTGTATTTGCCGGAGTGCTTGTGAAACATGGTAACAATGTGAATATTGTGTTGAAACCAAAAGTCGTTCTACATTTTCCAGAGTCTTGAGCACAACAAAATCGATGTGCCTCATTGGGTGTTTTTAATATAGGCTACAGTGAACTGATTGGTGAGGTGAGAGTTCGTTCAACGTGTGAAGTGTTGTTGCTGTTGTTGTTGTTCTTATTGTTGTTGTGAACTAAGCTTTTGTTAGAGACAGAGAAAGGAGAGGAAGAGAGGGAGAGGCAAACAGACATCAGACAGACAGACAGACAGACAGGCGGACAGACAGACAATCAACTGGTCTGTATCTTAAACCGCTGAGTTCAGTGAGGTCAAAATTGCGTAGAATTCCTTTGAGAGGATGCCAAATTAGGTTTGCCCGTAGACAGGTCAAATCTCTAAGCTGATTTAAGAAATACGAACAAACAAACCTGCCAGCACCCCCTCCCCCATTTCTACAGAGAGTGGAATTGTTATGTCGCTGGCTACAATGTTGGTGATTTGCCTCAGATAGGTAGTCTGTCATTTAGTGCCTGGCAGGCTTTAACGGGTTAGCACTTCACGTCACTGAGAGGTTATACCATCCTCTGTATTCGTCCTTTTCCTTTTCCTTTTGTTACATAGTATTCAATGGCTGATTCCGTGCATCCAGAGAGAGAGAGAGACAGAGAGAGAGAAAGAGAGGGGAGAGGAGAGAGAGAGAGAGGAGAGAAGAGTAGAGAGAGAGAGAGGAGAGTAGAGAGAGAGGAGAGAGATGAGAGAGAGAGGAGAGTGTTTGAACACCGAATGTCTCCGGTGCTTGACAGCCAGAATTCCGATCGTGTCATGCACATGTAGAGACAGTCTCTGTGATTGCTGTGTCATGCACCATGTAGAGACAGTCTCTGTGATTGCTGTGTCTGCACCATGTAGAGACAGTCTCTGTGACTGCTGTGTCCTGCACCATGTAGAGACAGTCTCTGTGATTGCTGTGTCATGCACCATGTAGAGACAGTCTCTGTGATTGCTGTGTCATGCACCATGTAGAGACAGTCTCTGTGATTGCTGTGTCCTGCACCATGTAGAGACAGTCTCTGTGATTGCTGTGTCCTGCACCATGTAGAGACAGTCTCTGTGACTGCTGTGTCCTGCACCATGTAGAGACAGTCTCTGTGATTGCTGTGTCCTGCACCATGTGGAGACAGTCTCTGTGATTGCTGTGTCATGCACCATGTAGAGACAGTCTCTTTGATTGCTGTATGAACTGAATGATTGTGCTGCTATTTAGACACAGTCTCTTTGATTGCTGTATGAACTGAATGATTGTGCTGCCTAATTTAGACACAGTCTCCATGATTGCTGTATGAACTGAATGATTGTGCTGCCTAATTTAGAGACAGTCTCTTTGATTGCTGTATGAACTGAATGATTGTGCTCCCTAATTTAGAGACATTCTCTTTGATTGCTGTATGAACTGAATGATTGTGCTGCCTAATTTAGACACAGTCTCCATGATTGCTGTATGAACTGAATAATTGTGCTGCCTATTTTAGACACAGTCTCTTTGATTGCTGTATGAACTGAATGATTGTGCTGCCTAATTTAGAGACAGTCTCCTTGATTTCTGTATGAACTGAATGACTGTGCTGCCTACTTTGAGTACAGTCTCTTTGATTGCTGTATGAACTGAATGATTGTGCTGCCTAATTTAGAGACAGTCTCTTTGATTGCTGTATGAACTGAATGATTGTGATGCCTAATTCAGAGACAGTCTCTTTGATTGCTGTATGAACTGAATGATTGTGCTCCTAATTTAGAGACAGTCTCTTTGATTGCTGTATGAACTGAATGATTGTGCTGCCTAATTTAGACACAGTCTCCATGATTGCTGTATGAACTGAATGATTGTGCTGCCTAATTTAGACACAGTCTCTTTGATTGCTGTGTGAACTGAATGATTGTGCTGCCTAATTTAGAGACAGTCTCCTTGATTGCTGTATGAACTGAATGATTGTGCTGCCTAATTTAGAGACAGTCTCTTTGATTGCTGTATGAACTGAATGATTGTGATGCCTAATTCAGAGACAGTCTCTTTGATTGCTGTATGAACTGAATGATTGTGCTGCCTAATTTTAGAGACAGTTCCTTGATTTCTGTATGAACTGAATGACTGTGCTGCCTACTTTAGAGACAGTCTCTTTGACTGCTGTATGAACTGAATGATTGTGCTGCCTAATTTAGAGGACAGTCTCTTGATTGCTGTATGAACTGAATGATTGTGATGCCTAATTCAGAGACAGTCTCTTTGATTGCTGTATGAACTGAATGATTGTGCTGCCTAATTTAGAGACAGTCTCTTTGATTGCTGTATGAACTGAATCATGTAGAGACAGTCTCTTTGATTGCTGTATGAACTGAATCATGTAGAGACAGTCTCTTTGATTGGTGTATGGACTGAATCATGTAGAGACAGTCTCTTTGATTGCTGTATGAACTGAATGACTGTGCTGCCTTATTTGGAAATGAAAATTGCTTCTGACCTCTATCCCCTGACAACTATTTTCCTCTATTGCGTTGTGGATTAAAGAGATTTTAAACTGAAAGAAGATGAATCAGTTTTAAACTCTTGAAATATCTGATTTTTATGTCTTTTAGGTGAGCATATCATTAAGCATTATCATTGGACTACATGATTTGGGAAATGGAAATAATTTCCTTATGATTGGTATCCCAACAACTCTATGATTTACCATTTGCTTTATGGCTCACACTTTCAAACATCGCGTGAAACTTTTATAAGGAATGCAATATTATGACAATAAGAAAGAAATTCATAAAGAATACTTATTTCTTTCCATGCATTCACACAACAACAAAACGTAAACTATCTGTAGGGCCAGAGCTGGATTCGACTTTTTTCTAAGAGCAAGACACCTCAAAGGTGGAATTAAAGACAGTGGGGGGGGGTGGGGGGGGGGGGGGGGGGGGGGGGGGGGGGGGTGTCAGAAAACAGACCCACGTTTCATTGTCACACTAGTTACATGAACCAGAGCGAATGAGTCCCGCCGATGTTATTTGCTCAAAGAACAATCTCTAGTTGTTTCTTCTCCTCGTGGATGCAAGAAATAGGAGAGATGAAGGTGGGGGGGACTCAGAAGAAATTTGGGAGAGGGATAGAATTGGGGGGAGGGGCGTAATAGTAAGTGAGGAGCTGGATGTGTGTATCAGTGGTTGGACGGGAGTGCGGTGTGGGTGGAGGGTGGTGTAATGGACGGGGGGTGCGGTGTGGGTGGAGGGTGGTGTAATGGCTCTCATTCAGTCTGACAGGAAAGTGGTGGATCACGTACAAGAGAAAAAAACTAGGGTGATGGAAAGGAAAGAGAGGAGGAGTTGGAAGGAAGCAGCATATTCTGTGTGGTATAACTTATAATGTAAACCATCTTTCCGAAACGCATGTCGCTCTTCCGCTATTTTCAT
>CM031611.1:2314580-2324580 GCA_018398815.1 Conus ventricosus
GTGTGTTGTGTGTGTGTGTGTGTGTGTGTGTGTGTTGTGTGTGTGTGTGTGTGTGTGTGTGTGTGTGTGTGTGTCCTCCACACGTCATAATAGAAAATAATGATAAATGTAATGGCGCCAAAACAATACAGAAACAGACCAAATGGGCATATTGGCGGTATTGCCACTGCGTGACAAATCTGGTCAGTTTTAATGTGCCACAATCTGCATGGAAGCGTACTGTCGGTATTTTGCAAGGCGCTGAGAGCCTAAGTGTTCCTTAAGAGGCCACTATCTTTCTTCTTCTCTCCCCTCCCCTCTCTCCTCCTCCTCCTCCTCCCTTCTCCTTCTTCTACCTTCCTCTTCTTCTCTCCCCCTCTCCTCTCTCCCCCCCCTCTCTTCCTCTCCTCCCTCCCCACCTCCTCCTTCTTCTCTTCTTCTTTTCCCCCTTCTTCTTCTCTCTCTTCTTCTCTTCTCTCCTTCTTCTCTTCCACTCGTACTACTGCTACTCCCTACTCTACTACTACTACTACTACTATACTACTACTTACTACTGCTGCTGCTGCTCTGCTGCTACTGCTACTACTATATTATTTTTTGTTACTATTATTACTATTTCATTATTATTATTATTATTATTATATTATATTATTACTATATTACTTACTACATCATTATCATATTTTATCATCTCTCATCTCTTTATTATTATTATTATCACCATTGTTGTTCTTGATGTTGTCCGTCTTGTCGTTTTGTACTCCCAGTTTTATAAACAGGGAGTACTTAAGGATTTTGGAAACGAAGATTATTGTCTGTGTTCTGTGTGTGTCTGTCTGTCCATGGTGAAAATGTTTCCACTTCGCTCCAGACAAAACTCGGCCGACATTCTGAAAATTGTACGTATTTATTATTACGGGTCTTTGGATTGATCTACAATGTTTTATTTTACCAGATAGCCGTTACTAAGGGCTATATACGCCCAGTAAGAACAAATCAAGTCTATAAGGTGGAATACCAGGCACCGAATTTTTTTTCTTCACCAACTGGAAATGTTTTCCCCTCTTTGTACTGTACTCCGTATTTCACATAAACTGAGAGTATGTTTACATGCTTGTGCATCTAATTGGTGTTATTTACAGAACGCTACTAAATAGAAGCGGACCGCTCAAGAAAAATCCCAGGGGATCCATACCAGGTCGCAGATGACACTGAAAAGTTCTCTTTGTTATGTTGTAACAAGAGCAGCACAGCAACGTTATCTGTAACAGAGATGGGGAAAGGCCACAAAAAGGCAGGGGCAACACTGGTGGTAAGAAGGCAGGGCAACCAGTTGGTAGGAGGACAGGGCAAACACAGTTGGTAAGGAGGCAGGCACACAGTTGGTAACGGAGCAGGGCAACACAGTTGTAAGAGGCAGGGCAACACAGTTGGTAAGGAGGCAGGGCAACACAGTTGGTAAGGAGGCAGGGCAACACAGTTGGTAAGGAGGCAGGGCAACACAGTTGGTAAGGAGGCAGGGCAACACAGTTGGTAAGGAGGCAGGGCAACACAGTTGGTAAGGAGGCAGGGCAACACCGCTGGTAAGGAGGCAGGGCAACACAGTTGGTAAGGAGGCAGGGCAACACAGTTGGTAAGGAGGCAGGGCAACACAGTTGGTAAGGAGGCAGGGCAACACAGTTGGTAAGGAGGCAGGGCAACACAGTTGGTAAGGAGGCAGTGCAACACAGTCGGTAAGGAGGCAGGGCAACACAGTTGGTAAGGAGGCAGGGCAACACAGTTGGTAAGGAGGCAGGGCAACACTGTTGGTAAGGAGGCAGGGCAACACAGTTGGTAAGGAGGCAGGGCAACACAGTTGGTAAGGAGGCAGGGCAACACAGTTGGTAAGGAGGCAGGGCAAAGCTGTTGGTAAGGAGGCAGGGCAACACAGTTGGTAAGGAGGCAGGGCAACACAGTTGGTAAGGAGGCAGGGCAACACAGTTGGTAAGGAGGCAGGGCAACACAGTTGGTAAGGAGGCAGGGCAACACAGTTGGTAAGGAGGCAGGGCAACACAGTTGGTAAGGAGGCAGGGCAACACTGTTGGTAAGGAGGCAGGGCAACACAGTTGGTAAGGAGGCAGGGCAACACAGTTGGTAAAGAGGCAGGGCAACACAGTTGGTAAGGAGGCAGGGCAACACAGTTGGTAAGGAGGCAGGGCAACACAGTTGGTAAGGAGGCAGGGCAACACAGTTGGTAAGGAGGCAGGGCAAAAGAGTTGGTAAGGAGGCAGGCAACACAGTTGGTAAGGAGGCAGGGCAAAACAGTTGGTAAGGAGGCAGGGCAACACTGTTGGTAAGGAGGCAGGGCAACACAGTTGGTAAGGAGGCAGGGCAACACTGTTGGTAAGGAGGCAGGGCAACACAGTTGGTAAGAGCGGCAACACAGTGTAAGGAGGCAGGGCAACACAGTTGGTAAAGAGGCAGGGCAACACTGTTGGTAAGGAGGCAGGGCAACACAGTTGGTAAGGAGGCAGGGCAACACAGTTGGTAAGGAGGCAGGGCAACACAGTTGGTAAGGAGGCAGGGCAACACAGTTGGTAAGGAGGCAGGGCAAAAGAGTTGGTAAGGAGGCAGGGGAACACAGTTGGTAAGGAGGCAGGGGAACACAGTTGGTAAGGAGGCAGGGCAACACAGTTGGTAAGGAGGCAGGGCAACACAGTTGGTAAGGAGGCAGGGCAACACAGTTGGTAAGGAGGCAGGGCACCACAGTTGGTAAGGAGGCAGGGCAACACAGTTGGTAAGGAGGCAGGGCACCACAGTTGGTAAGGAGGCAGGGCAACACAGTTGGTAAGGAGGCATGGCAACACAGTTGGTAAGGAGGCAGGGCAACACAGTTGGTAAGGAGGCAGGGCAACACAGTTGGTAAGGAGGCAGGGCAAAGCTGTTGGTAAGGAGGCAGGGCAACACAGTTGGTAAGGAGGCAGGGCAAAAGAGTTGGTAAGGAGGCAGGGCAACACAGTTGGGAGGGAGGCAGGGCAAAAGAGTTTGGTAAGGAGGCAGGGCAAAAGAGTTGGTAAGGAGGCAGGGCAAAAGAGTTGGTAAGAAGGCAGGGAAAACAGTTGGTAGGGAGGCAGGGCAAAAGAGTTGGTAAGGAGGCAGGGCAACACAGTTGGTAAGGAGGCAGGGCAAAAGAGTTGGTAAGGAGGCAGTGCAAAGCTGTTGGTAAGGAGGCAGGGCAAAAGAGTTGGTAAGGAGGCAGGGCAAATGAGTTGGTAAGGAGGCAGGGCAAAACCGTTGGTAAGGAGGCAGGGCAAAACAGTTGGTAAGGAGGCAGGGCAAAAGAGTTGGTAAGGAGGCAGGGCAAAAGAGTTGGCCCACAGTCAATAACAGAAAAGCAAAACATCAAAGTCCAAAGAAAATTGCTCACCCAGAACTTCCAGGCGGCAGGGAAAGTGAGGGAGTGAGTAAGCAAGAGAGAGAGAGAGAGAGAGAGAGAGAGAGAGAGAGAGAGAGAGAGAGAGAGAGAGAGAGAGAGAGAGAGAGAGGAGAGAGACAGACAGACAGACAGACAGACAGAGACAGAGAGAGGAAGGGAGGGACGGGGGAGAGAGAGAGGTAATAACACTGAGGAATCATGAGCAGGAAAAGAAAGAACAGGAATGAAAGAGAACAGAAGAAGATGGAATTGGAAGAAGACGGAAGAGTGGAAGAAAAGTGCAAAAGGAACATGGCCCAGACGGACGTGGTGAGATGGTGAAAAGAACAAAAGGAACATGGCCCAGACGGACGTGGTGAGGGGCTGCTGACTGAGGCTGAAGCCCCATGGGGTGTCCTCATCATCTGAAACCATCAGAACTATTATTAATTAGGAGCTTCAATGAGAACTCTGAATGGGAAGATGGCTTCCATCCTGGTGTCTGAATAATGGCCGTATGATACAGCCAACCTACGGCAGCTAGGATACACTGGACACACATACGCACACGCGCGTGCGCGCACACAACACAGAGAGAGAGGAGAGAGAGAGAGAGAGAGAGAGAGAGAGAGAGAGACAGACAGACAGACAGACAGACAGACAGACAGGGACAGGGACAGAGACAGAGAGATTGTATACCTTTACATACTTTGATGAAAACTAAATAATAATAATAATAATGAATACATATATAGCGCCTATTCTCGGCTAGAGACCAAGCTCTAAGCGCTTTACAATCAACACTCGTTTACACAACGGGCTGCCTACCTGGGTAGTGCCGACTGAAGATCTGCCAGCTGGCGCTTCATTCAGTCGTTTCCCGTGTCATCCAGTCAATATCGTTCAATATCGATCACTCATTTTCCTTACTTCCTTCATTCTTTCCATTTCTCACGCAGGGTGCATGCTATGTGTAACTTGTCATCCATACCAACGGCCAAACTGGCCTACTCTTCCGAAAGTTGGTGATGGGATTTTACGTGTGTGCAAAATGTTATGCGTGCGTTCACACACGGAACCTCGGTTTATAGTCTCATTCGAAGGACTGTATGGGAAATGGAGTCAGAACCAATGTTAACTCCGAGGGAAAAATCCCCCTGTACCGAAACGCTCCCGGCGGAGGTTCGAACCCGCAACCCCAGGATCACCAAGATTACGAGTCCGGCGCTCTACCAACTGAGCTATTCCGGCTTGTAAATAGAGATTTACAAATGCTCCCTTTCTTTCCAATAAGACCAAAACCAACTTAAAGGTCACAGACTGACACATAGTGTGTGTGTGTTGTGTGTGTGTGTGTGTGTGTGTGGTTGTGTGTGTGTGTGAGTGTGTGTGTGTGTGTTTTTTAAAGACAAAACACTTGGAAGGTTGTCATAAAGACGAGGAGGGGGGGGGGGGGGATCCCAAAACTGATTGTGACGCAGCATGCACATCCAGACAGATCGACCGCAGCTGATTTCCATTGACACAAAGAACAGCCTTTAGTTATAGACAGAACGACCCAGCTGATTTCCGTTGACACAAAGAACAGCCTTTAGTTATAGACAGAACGACCCCAGCTGATTTCTATTGACACAAAGAACAGCCTTTGGTTAGTTATGTCTCTCCCCATGAGATCAAGGAACAGGGAGCGGCAGGTAGGTGGTGATTAGTGGTAGAGCGGGGATGGGGATGCAAAGGGACGGGGTGGGGGGGTCGGGGGGGGGGGGGGGCTTATTTGTGTGGGGATGGGTGAGAAGAGGCTGTGGGTGTGGGTGGTGGGAAGGTTCTCATTTGGTCTGACAGGGAAGAGGCAGACCGCAAACTACAGAAAGGTAGAGAGGTAGAAGGGGAGGAGCAGGGGTCTGGGCGCGGAATGTTCTGTACGTCACGTTCTTTATTTGTAGCTGATCCCAAGTATACGTCAGCGCTATGTTATTCTTAATAAAGTGATTATTATTCTGGTTTAATGAACACATCCACCAGAACTGATATGACGGACGAGAATAATCACCCCAAGACAATGCAAAGAGGAGACCTGTCGTACACGACACCAGTCACCATACCTTCACTTCCATGGGGGCAGCAAAAAATGCACTGATGAAAATGTTGAACACAAACAGGTCATGAACGCGCAACTCATCTTCCTGCTTTGCTATGCACATTAATCCAGCCAATGTACTGCTCATACAGTTCTTTGTGTACCCATTTCCTAGCGAGGATGGACTTTTCAAGGAATGTCTCCACCATTGCACTATCGTGTGCTCCGTGTGCCATCAGCTCACACTCTCTTTAGGCATCTAAAACACGATCTAGGCTCTACAACATAATGTCCAAAAAGGACAAACACATTCTTATTCTAAGAGTATTAGGCAAAAAAAAACCACCTTCATTTTTTGTTTGTTTCTTCGTTTTCGTTGAATACAAGGGCCTAGATAAGGATATATTAAACGTAACATGCATAACTCTCTCTCTCTCTCTCTCCTTCTCTCTCTCTCTCTCTCTCTCTCTCTCTCATCTCTCTCTCTCTCTCTCTCTCTCTCCAGCGATGTGGTGGTGGCGTGTCTTCACGGATACAAGTCTCTCAGTTTATCTGGGAGCTGTGGAGATGTGAAGAGCTGTCTACTGCTAATGTGATGGCAACGTGGTGGCGTGTGAAATGTGCGTGGTCTGACGAGAAATACAGAACTTAGTTCTCATTCATTTCGTTATCTCTTCATCGACTGACGTTGTTGTGTTTCTGTTTGTGCTGAAGTTGGGAAGCGTGGTGACACTGTGAACACTAGTGTGGATGCTGAACGCCGTGCATTACGACCACCTGCTGTTGGCTACAGATTTAGTGTGTCTCACTACTACTATGGATGCTGAACGCCGTGCATTACGACCACCTGCTGTTTGCCACAGATTTGGTGTGTCTCACTACTACTGTGGATGCCGAACGCCGTGCATTACGACCACCTGCTGTTTGCCACAGATTTGGTGTGTCTCACTGCGTGTTTCTTATGTACGCCATAATGAACTCATGAACAGGAAGACAGTTCAAGTCAGGGATATTTTGGTTTGGTTTTGTTCTTGTTGTAGAATAGGTTTTCTTTGTGTTTCCAGTTCTCTTCTTCCTTGTGTGTTGTTTAGTTTGTTTACTCTATGTCTCTCTGTCTCTGTCTCTGTCTGTCTGTCTGCTGTCTGTCTGTCTCTCTCTCTCTCTCTCTCTCTCTCTCTCTCTCTCTCTCTCTCTCTCTCTCTCACCACACACACACACACACACACACACACACACACACACACACACACACACACACACACACACACACACACACACACACACACATGAATGACTGCACTTTCTCTACCCCCACCCCTTTTTTAACTTCAAGGGCCTCATCACAATGTGAAAATATTAGTGAATCATTCATATTATAAGACAAATAATCCTCTGTAAAGACAACTAAATGAATCAAGATCATTTCAGAGGGTTCAGACCTCTACCGAGGATTCTCTCTCTCTCTCCTCCCTCTCTCTCTCTTCTCTCTCTCTCTCTCCTCTCTCTCTCTCTCTTCTCTCTCTCTCTCTCTCTCTCTCTCTCTCTCTCTCTCTCTCTGGTGTGTGTGTGTGTGTGTGTGTGTGTGTGTGCTGGGAAAAACTACTTTCCTTGTCTTTTTAATAGCATGTGGTTTATCATATTTGAAAATTCATATTTGATGAAAACACGTAGCTTCATATACATAACACTCAATTTCCATAGAGTCACTGCTCGAGTATGATCGATGGAAATCGATAATAATGTTGTGGAAAGGATTAGAGTTTTGGTAGCTGCTATGGATCCACTCCACAAATCCACACCAGAGTTTGATGAGCTCATTCAAGGGACTCTGCCCGTCTTTTCACCAAATGTTGTGTAGAGCAGGTTGAGCGTAATCTTGTTCATATACAGACAAACTAGCATATGGCAAGATAGATAGACAGACATAAATACAGACAAACAGCTAGCTAGCTAGCTAGATAATTAAATAGGTAGATGGATATAGAGAGACAGATAGACCGATGGATAGATAGACCGATTGATAGATAGATAGATAGATAGATAGATAGATAGATAGATAGATAGATAGATAGATAGATAGATAGATAGATAGATAGATAGATAGATAAACTGCATTCAATTTTCACACGACATAAGGCTCAACATTTTAAGTATTCCAAGCTGAAAATTGCTGGCGGTACTTGCAAGTCTCCCTATCTCTCGTCCACGCAGCTGTGCTGAAACGTCAAGATGACAAGATAACAGGGGGTTAAGTCTTGATGTTCATAGATCAGCCAGCCATGGTGGTCTTATTAGGTCTGATATTGCACTGAGAGAGAGAGAGAGAGAGAGAGAGAGAGAGAGAGAGAGAGAGAGAGAGAGAGAGAGAGAGAGAGAGAGAGAGAGAGAGAATGGCTTTATTCACCATCCATGAAGGGTTTTTTTGTTTTTGTTTCTGTTTTTTTTTTTTTCAAAATTGTCCAGTGCTTCACTACCAGAATTTCAATACTCCCATGTTCCAGTCAGAAAAAGCTGCTTTCTATGGTATATGGACAAAACAATGGCGTACAGAACTGGAAATGATGTTGTGTCCGAGGTGTATCCCTACGTGACAAATGTCTGTCAGCTTAATCTAATATTTTTTTAACAGAAAGAAACTGAATCAGAGACGCTATTGTTTAGACACTGTCTTTTCTTTTAACTATCTACAGCATTTTTTTAGAGGAAATTCTGTAGACTTCATTGGCACCAGTTGTTGCTGCAAAAACAGTTTTTTTGTGAACAGTTAGTGTGGGGAGGTAGAGGAAGGGGTGGGCGTGAGGATGGGAGAATTATATGCAGTAGGCATGATAGGGGCATAGGGGCTGTGAATTAGTAGTGCAGTAGGGGCTGTGAATTAGTAGTGCAGTAGGGGCTGTGAATTAGTAGTGCAGTAGGGGCTGTGAATTAGTAGTGCAGTAGGGGCTGTGAATTAGTAGGCAGTAGGCTGTGATTAGTGCAGTAGGGGCTGTGAATTAGTAGTGCAGTAGGGGCTGTGAATTAGTAGTGCAGTAGGGCTGTGAATTAGTAGTGCAGTAGGGGGCTGTGAATTAGTAGTGCAGTAGGGACTGTGAATTAGTAGTGCAGTAGGGGCTGTGAATTAGTAGTGCAGTAGGGGCTGTGAATTAGTAGTACAGTAGGGGCTGTGAATTAGTAGTGCAGTAGGGGCTGTGAATTAGTAGTGCAGTAGGGGCTGTGAATTAGTAGTGCAGTAGGGGCTGTGAATTAGTAGTGCAGTAGGGGCTGTGAATTAGTAGTGCAGTAGGGGCTGTGAATTAGTAGTGCAGTAGGGGCTGTGAATTAGTAGTGCAGTTAGGGGCTGTGAATTAGTAGTGCAGTAGGGGCTGTGAATTAGTAGTGCAGTAGGGGCTGTGAATTAGTAGTGCAGTAGGGGCTGTGAATTAGTAGTGCAGTAGGGCTGTGAATTAGTAGTGCAGTAGGGGCTGTGAATTAGTAGTGCAGTAGGGCTGTGAATTGGTAAGTGAGTAGGGGCTGTGAATTAGTAGTGCAGTAGGGGGCTGTGAATAGTAGTGCAGTAGTGGCTGTGTGAATTAGTAGTGCAGTAGGGGCTGTGAATTAGTAGTGCAGTAGGGGCTGTAGACCAACGTTGAGAAGGGCCGTGGCAGAAGTATTCATCACAGAGGGGCGGATCGCACATTTCAGGACTTGTCAGGGAGGGAGGGAGTGGGATAACTCGGAGGGAAAGATGCAGTGTCACTATGTTGGTAGCTAGTCCTGTCCAAGTATATGTCAATGCTACGCTATATTTAATCAGTTCATTTCAGTTTAGATTTTTAAAAAACCGCATCAACAGAGGGTGAAATGTCAGACAGAGTGGAATGTGAGAACCTGTCTAACACTGCACTGACCACCGGAGACACAACAGCTTAGTATGGCCAACAAACATACAGTTTTTCTTATGGCCAACAAACATAGTTTTTCTTATGGCCAACAAACATAGTTTTACTTATGGCCAACAAACATAGTTTTTCTTAAGATATTGGACACAGCTGGGATCTGGGCTTGGAACGCCTTTCCTAAAAACTTGATGGATTTTCAACTGAACAAGTCTGGTAACACTCTGGCTCAATCGAAACAGTCGATATCAGAGCATTGTGTCCTGCGGTAGTTATCAAAAGAGCGTTCTTTTCATTTCATCCTGAACGTGTGTGCCACAAGCTAGCATGCAGAACTCCTCTCTCTCTCTCTCTCTCTCTCTCTCTCTCTCTCTCTCTCTCTCCTCTCTCTCCTCTCTCTCTTCTCTCTTCCTCTCTCTCTCTCCTCTCTCTCTCGATGGTAGCGCGTGTTTTCGCCAACAAATCTATTAGATTATCAGTCAGCTACCAGGATGTGAGGAGCTCTCTGTGGCAAATAATGTGATGGTAACGTGATGGTGTGTGTAACTTGCTGCTTGATAAGGGATAGAGAACTGCCTTAGCGAGTCACTGATTGATTTATCGACAGAATTTGGTGTGTGACTGTTTATGCCAGAGTGCTCGTAGAACGATACCAGTGTGATCATTGTGTGGAAA
>CM031611.1:2327080-2329337 GCA_018398815.1 Conus ventricosus
TACCTGTGCTATTCCAATGATGTGAGCCACATTCAGTTAACCACACACACCTACCAAGTGGGAAATGGCAGATAGAGAGAGCTATCTCAGACCACAGGGAGGTGGGGTGATCTATTTAACATCACATTGGTACCAGCAGAACCACAGGGAGGTAGTAACCTATCTAATACGACATTGGTACCAGCAGAACCACAGGGAGGTAGTAACCTATCTAATACCACATTGGTACCAGCAGAACCCACAGGGAGGTAGATTGGTACCAGCAGAACCACAGGGAGGTAGTAACCTATCTAATACCACACTGGTACCAGCAGAACCACAGGGAGGTAGTAACCTATCTAATACCACACTGGTACCAGCAGAGCCACAGGGAGGTAGTAACCTATCTAATACCACAGTGGTACCAGCAGAACCACAGGGAGGTAGTAACCTATCTAATACCACACTGGTACCAGCAGAAGCGCAGCACGTTAGCAGTAGGACAGGACATATCCTACACTACATTAACATGAACAGAATGACAATGCGTCAAGACTTGGCAGTGAAAATCCCCACTCCTCACTCCATTCCCAAGCTACCACTTTTCTTTTTCATTGGGCTGGTATCCCCTTTCAATCATAGATATATCAGGCTGTACAGTTTACAAGTTTAAAGGGTGGCATTTAAACAACTTTAGGTCATTAAAATGTCCTCATTTCGATGCCTTCAAACACTCTTCCAGCCCAATCGAACACTCTGTCCCTTCATGGAATGTGTTCAAAAAGGACGGAAGACACTCTCAGTCTTCAAGAGTCAATCAGGTATTTGTTTTAATTGCGAATAAAGGCGTAGATTAGGACATTCACGACTTGTGAACGCTAACAGGCATACTCTCTCTCTCTCTCTCTCTTCTCTCTCTCTCTCTCTCTCTCTCTCTCTCTCTCTCTCTCTCTCTCTCTTCTCTCTCTCTCTCTCTCTGCCTAGTTGGTGCTGGCTGTCCCTGCTTCTTGTCTCACCTCTGCTCTCTCTGCTCTCTCTCTCTCTCTCTCTCTCTTCTCTCTCTCTCTCTCTCTCTCTCTCTCTCTCTCTCTCTCTCTCTCTCTCTTCTCTCTTGACCTATCTTGACCTCTTCCCTCCAGCTGTTGCGATGTGATGGTAGGCTAGTGAATTTTCCCGGTAATAAGTCTTTCACTTAATCGGTCAGCAACCGGAATGTCAAGAGCTCTCTGCTGTAGCCGTTGTGATGGGAACGTGATGGGGTGTGAAATGTATGTTGCCTTTCAGGAGATATAGAATTGTCTTAGATGTTCATTTAGTTATTCAAATATCAACAGACTTTGTTAAGTGTCTGTTTACATCGGAGCATTTGTGAATCGTGGTGACATTGTGAGCATGGTGCCGATGCTGAATGCTGTTCACACTGTCTGTCTATTTAACGTCACACGATGGGTGAGCTTTATTGGCTGTTTTGAATGCAGGCAACAGTGTGAGTGGATTGATGAGGTCGAAGTTTAAGCCAAGGTTTGTTGTTGTTGTTGTTGTTGTGTTGTTGTTGTGTTGTTGTTGTTGTGCTCAGTTGTTTTCTTTGTTTCTTTGTTTGGGGTGTTATGTAACTCGCTTCTCCTTTACGGTTTTTTCCCCATCTTCCAAACCACCTCATTGGTGTCACCCCCACACCACTCCTGATAACTCCTTCAGAGCCTTCCCTTGGCTTGTATATATCGCCGTTCTAGTCCCAACAATCCGTCATCATGTCGTCATGAGACAACCCAGCAAGGAAGAAGACTGTATTTTTGACGAGTCATTTCGTTTATGTTTAATGTACCTGTTCTAACCCAGCACACGCAGGACACCACCTATGTGCACTACTGTTGACGACAGTTGCTTAGTTGTGAAATGAGCGCGAATGAGCGTAAACCCTCAGGATGACGTCACTACCTTGCCCATACAAACAACCTCAACACGAACTCAATACAGGCATGTATGTGGAAAGGAAATCGAAACTGAGGTCACCACGGGAGCATGGCACGAAGGATCACAGAACTAGAGACTATTGTATGCTGATCTGTGAGGATGGGGATGATGAAGATTATGCTAGGGAAAGTCCATTCGACTGAGAATGCATGACCGGGCTTTAATCCATGCTAGTTATATGTTGTGATAGTGACCAGACTGACACAGATAGAGACACTTCAGTTTTTCTCAGGAAACTTAAACAACACTCTTTGAAACGCACCCATGACGTGGATGGAATCTGACTGTAGGGTTGTAGTCTACA
>CM031611.1:2329437-2331937 GCA_018398815.1 Conus ventricosus
AGAAGAAGCATCAATGAACACCATCGGAGTGACTCGACAACAGTGCAGTGTCTTCTCAAGTCAGTGGCCTCATGGCGTCTGGACACCGATTCCTACCTGTGGATTGTTGTCAGGTCAGGGCAGCAGGGGGACAGCCAGGTGTGGATGTGGTCATGTCAGGGTAGCAGTGGGACAGCCAGGTGTGGCTCTGGACGAGGAGCCGGAATGGCCAACGTGGGTGCCAGAATACAGAAAACAAGGGAGAGGCCACGAACGCACCCTTTGACGTGGAAGACCGCAATGGGTCCGCAGCACAATGAGATCAACTCTTTCTTGGATCTTGCGCTGTCCGTCCAGCAAGTGCCGAGAAAAGATAACGTTCTGGGTATGCGTAAGAATGAAAAAAGAAATCCAAGATCCTACGGCAGACAGAGATTGACTATAAAATGGCTGGGAGATAAACCGCTTCCCTGTCCTCATTGACTTTCTTCTTTCTAGTCCCCCCCCCCCCCCCCCGCCACTTCCCCCCCCCCCCCCCGCCCCACTTCCCTTTTCCTGCCCGACATTTTCACTTTCCCTCCCCAACACCCTTAGCCTGGCTACCCTGTCCCTCCCCTTAGTACCTGATAGTATCTTAACCTACTTCTTTCCCTCCCCTTAAAACCTACTAGCATCTTAACCTACTTCTCTCCTTCCCTTTAGTACCTACAAGTATCTTAACCTACTTCTCTCCCTACCTACTAGTACCTTAACCTACTTCTCTCCCTCCCCTTAGTACCTCCTAGTATCTTAACCTACTTCTTTCCCTCCCTTTAGTACCTACTAGTACCACCTAGTATCTTAACCTACTTCTCTCCTTCCCCTTAGTACCTACTAGTATCTTAACCTATTTCTTTCCCTCCCTTTAGTACCTACTAGTATCTTAACCTACTTCTCTCCCTCCAATCCACTTTCCCGCCACACCAAACTTCTTGCTAAACTCTCTCTCTTTCTTGTGCTCCTCCCACCAAAGTTTGGCCAGACCGTCTACCTTTTCTTCTGCCCGCATTACCTCCAAGCTCTCCTTTTCTATCTGGCGGTCATGTCTGGAAGAAGAGTCTGCGGCCTGCTTTCAGTCAGCCCTTATGCCGAGCCACGCTCAGCAGACAGACGAGGAGCTGTGAAGAGATTGAGGCCCTGCATCATGATGAAGGAGACGGATTGGGTCCTCAGGCTGTTTCCAGTGTCGGGCTGAAAAGGCTGCCTGCATTTCTGGTGCCCCCGAAAATATCACTGTCTTGTCCTGTTTTTTCTTTGTGTTACACACGCACCACTCATAAAATGCGTGCCGTGCACCAGCATACACATAAAAGAGAGGGGAGAGGAGAGAGAGAGAGAGAAGAGAAAGAGAAGAGAGAAAGAGAGAGAAAAGAAAAGAAGAGAGAGAGAGACAGAGAAGCTGAAGGGTGGGGTGAGGAAACATCAAAGGGAAGACACGGGTACAAAATGGACACTGAAGGAGAGAGAGAGAAGAGGAGAGGAGAAGAAAGAGAGAGAGAGAGAGGAGGGGGGGGGGAAGAGAGGAAAAGAGAAAAGAGAGAGAGAGAGAGAAAGAGAGAGAAAGAGAGAAAGGGGGGGGGAGAGAGACACAGAGAGACGGGAGAAAACAAGACAGAACAACGGGGACAACAGACAGACTGACAGATAGCGAGACAGACACAGAGTCAAGACAAGAGAGAGACGACGACAGACACTCACACACGCACGCACGCACACACATACCACACACACACACACACACCCACACACACACACACACACACACAACAAACACACCCACACACACACCACACACACACCCCACACACACACAGAAGGACGTGTATGCGTATGCATCGTCGAACTTTTCCCCCTTTTTACGGGTCTTTGGGAAAGTAACGCTTGGGAGAAAATGTTTGATCTCCGCCCTTTTGCCCCTCAGATCTGCTTCACTCTTTTCTTTTTTTTTCTTATTTCTCCCCCATTTCCACTTCTTCTCTTATTTCCCGGGTTCTCTCTCTCTCTCTCTCTCTCTCTTTTCCTCTCTCCTCTCTCTTCTCTCTCTCCCCTCTCCTTTCTTCCTCTCTGTCCCCTCTTCTTCTTCCTTCCTCTTCTCTCTCTTCCTCTCTCTCCTTTGTGTGTTGTGTTTTCTCCGCTGTCAGCTGTCTGTCTCTTTTGTCTTTGTCGCTGTGTGTTCTCTCTCTGTCTTCTCTCTCTCTCTCCCCCCTCTCTCTCTCTCTCTCTCTCTCTTTCTCTCTCTCTTCTGTCTGTCTGTCTGTCTCTTGCCCTGCATCTGTCTGTCTCTCCTCTTTCTCCTCTTCTTTCTCGCTCCTCTCTCTCTCTCCCTCGCGCTCTCTCTCCTCTCTCTGCTTCTCTCGTCGTCCTGTCTCCTCTCTTTTCTCTCTGTCAGTCTTCTCCTCCTCACTCACTCCTCTCTTCTCTCTCTCTTTCTCTCTCCTCTCTCTTCTTCTCTCTCTCTCTCTCTCTCTCTCCTCTTCTCTCT
>CM031611.1:2334437-2346937 GCA_018398815.1 Conus ventricosus
AGACGGTAAGGCCCCCTGCTAAATAAAGGGTGGTGCAATTTCCTGGTTCCTTCCATAAGATGGTACGGCCACCCGCAATAAATGAGCTGAGTGCTAGTCCTGAAGTTCCTTTTTCTAGGGCTGACGGCCCTTGCTAAATGAGGGTGGTATAGCTCCTAATTCCTTTTACTAGGGGACGGGAAGGGTACCTGCAATAAGATGAAAGGGTGAGGGGGGCAGCTCCTGACGTTCCTTCTAAAAGGGACTGGTAAGGCCCTTGCAGTAAAGAAGGGTGGGTGTACTCCTAAGTTCCTTCTACTAGGGGAAATGGTAGGGGTACCGCATAAGATAAGGCTGAGATTTCTCCTGAAGTTTCTTTTACTAGGGGACGGTAGTCCCCTTGCAGTTCCCCGGGGCCCGACAGTATCGAAGACCAGTTGCTGCTTATTCCATTGAATCACACACGTGGGTACGCATGGACAATACAGAGAGAGAGAGAGAGTGAGAGAGAGAGAAGAGAGAGGAGAGAGAGAGAGAGAGAGAGAGAGAGAGAGAGAGAAAGACAGACAGACAGAGACAGACAGACAGAGACAGAGAGAAACAGAGACAGAGACAGAACTAGACAGACAGACAGACAGACACATAGACAGGCACACAGGCACGTAACAAAAACAAAAGAGATCTCCAAGAAAAATGGAATTCCAGACAGGTCCGTATTTATGTCATGTCTTTCCCTGTCTGTCTGTCTGTCTGTCTGTCTGTCTGTCTGTCCCTCTGTCTATCTGTCTCTCTTCATGCTGCTTCTGTGCATGTATGTTTACATGTACGCGAGCCATGTGTGTGTGTGTTGTGTGTGTGTGTGTGTGTGTGTGTGTGTGTGTGTGTGTGTGTGTTGTGTGTGTGTGTGTGTGTGTGTGTGTGTGTGTGTGTGTGTGTGTGTGTGTGTTGTACTTATACCAATCAATGGTTCTGCCTGTACTTTTATATGGCTGTGAAATTTGGGGATAGAGTGATTTAAAGCGAATGGAAAGTTTTCAGCTTAATTTTTTTTAATCATCTTTTTCATTTAAATCGTTCCACTAAAACAGAACTAATATATGGAGAACTAGAAATGTATCCTGTTTCAGTTCAAGTATATGCACGAATGATAAAATTGGGTCATCCTTACTTTCACCACAAACAAACAATATTCATCTAGATTGTATCAAGTATTATATGATTTGTACAGAAATCAGGGTTTTACATCTAGGTGGTTGATGTGTATACGGAATATCCTTATCGAAACAGGATTCGACTTTGTGTGGGAGACACAAAAGTTTTCGTCTGTTCACAGTATTTGTAGAAATGTTCGTAATTTCATTAGAAGATGTTTACATACGTGCATGGAACGATGCTTTAGAATCTAGTAAGAAGTGTTTGTTTTATAAAATTTTTAAAACACCAGCCGCCGTGGCGAAGTGGTTAGCGTCGCGGACTCCCGGCTGGGAGGTCGTGGGTTCGAATCCCATCAGAATCATGTGGGTTTTTCTACCGCGACCGGCTCCTACCCAGAGTTGAGTTTGCTGCGGACTCAGTTGGGAAGACTGGGACCACACAGTCGAGTTTCATCCACTTAATGGATGCGTTTCTGAGAGTGTTGCTCAAATTTCATGACCAACACTGCAGGTGCCTGTATCTCTCGGGCCTGGTTGACGCCGGGATTATTATGAAAGGAAGCGTAGAGTACAGCCCTGTCATGTAGTCTCAGACCGAAATGGAAATCCGTTAGCATCATCTTAATCATCCTCATTCTCATCGATCAGCATTTAAAAAAAAAAATGTCTCAAATTCTGTGGCCCTTCATGCCCTGCTCTCATGGTGACCTCAGTTTCGATGTCCTTTCCACGTCTGTGGTCTTGGTTTGGTTCCGTCGGGGTCACCGGTATCGGCGAGTCCATGGGGGCCGTCGTTGGACGGACGTGGTGGCGCCCTCTGGAGGGAGAGCTCACTCACGCCGGCTCCGCGACTAAGCAATTATTGTCGTCAGTAGGGGGCTTAGTAGGTGGTGTCCTGCGTATGTTAGATCAGAACAGGCGCCACTGAACACCACCGAAGTGACTCGGCAGCAGTGCAGTGTCTCCTCCGGTGGGTTGTCTCTTGACGACTTTATATTGACTGCCCCTGTGGATTGTCGGTGCCGGGGCTGCGGCGGGGCCCACCGGGCTGTGGCTGTGGATGGGGTGTCGGAATGAGCGGCGTGTGTGCACTGCCTCTGAGGTGGCGCAGAGGTTGGGACAGCAAAAAAAAAAAAAAAAAAAAAAAATTAAAACAGAGTTTTGCCGTGAAAAATATATTGAAATGTTGCCTGATATTTATATATACCCTCTAACGGTTCTGCTGTGGTAATCATAAACTCATGATCGAAATTGGCAGACGATATGGAATACCTCATGATGAACCAATTGTCGGACTGCGACCAGAGTGACCTTGGCGACGAATTTCATTTTGTAATGAAATGCACTAAAATATGATGATATTAAAAATAAGTTTATACCAAAACAATTTACATGTATAAAGTCCGTATTCAACTATTGTCGTTTGCTCTGTGGTAATAAAAAAAAGTGTTGCTTAACTTAGCGAAAATTTTAAAATTTAGTAAAGTTGTGTAACATTATATCCAGTGTGTTAATTATCGGGAAAATGTTTGGTGTTTGATGTGTTTCATTTACATTTGTTTATTTTGTTTCAGGTCCTCCATGCCCCAAAAGGGGTCACAGGATTAAATCTTTGAATCTTTGTGTGTGTGTTGGTGTGTGTGTGTGTGTGTGTGTGTGTGTGTGTGTGTGTGTGTGTGTGGTGTGTGTGTGTGTGTGTGTGTGTGTGTTGTGTAATAGAAGACAATGATCCCAGAAGATCCAACTGACAATGACCCCAGAAGATCAATTCTTTGTGATCCCAGAAGATCCAATTTTTTGGGTGGTCTCAGAAGATCCAATTCTTTGTGATCCCAGAAGATCCAATTCTTCGGACGTGCTCCCACTGTTGGGGACCCAACTGTCTTAAGATCACACGGTAACAGGTTTGTGTGTTATGATCTGTATTGTAGGTAGTGCATTGTGTATTATTGATCTGTATTGTAGGTAGTGCATTGTGTATTATGATCTGTATTGTCGGTAATGTATTGCAGTGGCATGCACGGCACTGCATTGCGCTGTGTTTTTAGATAATTGCATTGTTATGCATTGAACTGTGTTCCATTGGGCTTGTGTTGCATTGTGTTGTATAATAACAGTGTCGAACTGTATTGTGGTTTTACAGTATGACGTAATCGTATCTTCCCATATCGTATCACATTGTTTTGCACAGTATTGTAGTTTCTACACTACATGGATATCTTCTACAAGCGAAGCTAGATAAATGGCTTTACAAAGGTAAGGCAGCATTTCTGGAAACTTGCTGAAGCTGTTGATACGATGACGTATTACCTTCGTCTGTGCATAATTATGTCATCAGGTAAATACATGTCCCATGTTACAAACATTTTTTTATATGCATTCAACATGTTGAAAGAGCTGACGATGAGCAAACAGTGGACACCAAAGGTTCAGATTTCAGTCATTCCATGAACCCAGTGTAGGAATAACAGAAATGTAAGGAGGCAACACAGATTCTTTCAGTTTCTAATCTGTTAAACTTGAATAATATGTTGGAGACTACGTTTCCTGCTTTCCAGGCAGGAAGTGTGACCTTTATGGGATTTTCTTTTATTCTGACCAGCATTCAGCAGCAATTCGTTCGGTCGTCAGATGTGTGGACAATTCTTTCTCTCCTGGCTTGATCAGTTTGAACAACAGCCTTTTGAGGTGAGTGGTTGACCATACTATCCAGGGTCATGTCTGTGTCAGTGCGGGGAGGGCAGCTGTGGTACAAGTGATGACAGCCGCTGCTATCTGGTGCCGTCATGGCGGTTAATTGATGGCCTCAGGCACTGGGCTGCACCTGCACGCATCCCTTCTCATTGTACTTCTGTGAGTTTGGCTATCTCTCTTTCGCTCTATGCCTCCTTCCTCCTGTTCCTGTTCCCCCTCTCTACCATACCACCTCCCCCCCCTCTCTCACTCTCTCGCTCTCTCTCTCTCACACACACACACACAAAACACACACACACACACACACGCAACCACACACACACACACACACACACACACACCACACACACACAACACACACACACACACACACACACAAGCACATGTATAAGCGCATACCTGCATTCTCGAACGAAGGGATGTACACGCATCACACTTTCAGGAGAAAAGAGAGAGAGAGAGAGAGAGAGAGGAGAGAGAGAGAGGGGAAGAGAGAGATGCTGCCATTGGCTAATAGCTGTTGTGACACAGGGTAATAAGATCTATTTGATTTCAGTGACAAATGTGAGAATGCAATGGACCTTGGACATATTTAGTTGAGCATTGTCAGCAATGAGGGTGTTTTGAAACCTCCCAGAAGGCGACACACCATACGGCCCCCATGAAGTGTGTGGTCTTTGAGTGACCCGCATGGTCGCTTGTATGATTAGCCAAAAGCAACGTGTGGCATGGGTTATAGTGTAAGGACCTCTAGGGCCCCTATCGTCAAAGGTTTATAGCTCAAATGACGTGACGAATTACGTTTGTCATTTATAACATAATAACTGACGCCATCAGGATCACATTTTTTTACTGATACCTGAACTTTCACTGGAATGTTGTAAATAGTATGAGGGATATCACAATTTTATTACAGATACCTGAACTTTCACTGGAATGATGTAAATAGTATGAGGATATCACATTTTATTACAGATACCTGAACTTTCACTGGAATGATGTAAATAGTATGAGGGATATCACAATTTTATTACAGATACCTGAACTTTCACTGGAATGATGTAAATAGTATGAGGGATATCACAATTTTATTACAGATACCTGAACTTTCACTGGAATGATGTAAATAGTATGGGGGATATCACAATTTTATTACAGATCCCTGAACTTTCACTGGAATGATGTAAATAGTATGAGGGATATCACAATTTTATTACAGATACCTGAACTTTCACTGGAATGATGTAAATAGTATGAGGGATATCACAATTTTATTACAGATACCTGAACTTTCACTGAATGATGTAAATAGTATGAGGGATATCACAATTTTATTACAGATACCTGAACTTCACTGGAATGATGTAAATATTTATGAGGGATATCACAATTTTATTACAGATACCTGAACTTTCACTGGAATGATGTAAATAGTATGAGGGATATCACAATTTTATTACAGATACCTGAACTTTCACTGGAATGATGTAAATAGTATGAGGGATATCACAATTTTTTTTACAGATACCTGAACTTTCACTGGAATGATGTAAATAGTATGGGGGATATCACAATTTTATTACAGATACCTGAACCTTCACTGGAATGATGTAAATAGTATGAGGGATATCACAATTTTATTACAGATACCTGAACCTTCACTGGAATGATGTAATAGTATGAGGGATATCACAATTTTATTACAGATACCTGAACTTTCACTGGAATGATGTAAATAGTATGAGGGATATCACAATTTTATTACAGATACCTGAACTTTCACTGGAATGATGTAAATAGTATGAGGGATATCACAATTTTATTACAGATACCTGAACTTTCACTGGAATGTTGTAAATAGTATGAGGGATATCACAATTTTATTACAGATACCTGAACTTTCACTGGAATGATGTAAATAGTATGAGGGATATCACAATTTTATTACAGATACCTGAACTTTCACTGGAATGATGTAAATAGTAGAGGGATATCACAATTTTATTACAGATACCTGAACTTTCACTGGAATGATGTAAATAGTATGAGGATATCACAATTTTATTACAGATACCTGAACTTTCACTGGAATGATGTAAATAGTATGAGGGATATCACAATTTTATTACAGATACCTGAACTTTCACTGGAATGATGTAAATAGTATGAGGGATATCACAATTTTATTACAGATACCTGAACTTTCACTGGAATGATGTAAATAGTATGAGGGATATCACAATTTTATTACAGATACCTGAACTTTCACTGAATGATGTAAATAGTATGAGGGATATCACAATTTTATTACAGATACCTGAACTTTCACTGGAATGATGTAAATAGTATGAGGGATATCACAATTTTATTACAGATACCTGAACTTTCACTGGAATGATGTAAATAGTATGAGGGATATCACATTTTATTACAGATACCTGAACTTTCACTGGAATGATGTAAATAGTATGAGGGATATCACAATTTTATTACAGATACCTGAACTTTCACTGGAATGATGTAAATATATGAGGGATATCACAATTTTATTACAGATACCTGAACTTTCATTGGAATGATGTAAATAGTATGAGGGATATTACAATTTTATTACAGATACCTGAACTTTCACTGGAATGATGTAAATAGTATGAGGGATATCACAATTTT
This sequence comes from Conus ventricosus, assembly GCA_018398815.1. Taxonomy (NCBI): domain Eukaryota; kingdom Metazoa; phylum Mollusca; class Gastropoda; order Neogastropoda; family Conidae; genus Conus; species Conus ventricosus. The sequence goes on from CM031611.1 coordinate 2,340,935, forward strand.
ATTACAGATACCTGAACTTTCCTGGAATGATGTAATAGTATGAGGGATATCACAATTTATTACAGATACCTGAACTTTCACTGGAATGATGTAAATAGTATGAGGGATATCACAATTTTAATACAGATACCTGAACCTTCACTGGAAATGATGTAAATAGTATGAGGGATATCACAATTTTATTACAGATACCTGAAACTTTCACTGGAATGATGTAAATTAGTATGAGGGATATCACAATTTTATTACAGATACCTGAACTTTCACTGGAATGATGTAAATAGTATGAGGGATATCACAATTTTATTACAGATACCTGAACCTTCACTGAATGATGTAAATAGTATGAGGGATATCACAATTTTATTACAGATACCTGAACTTTCACTGGAATGATGTAAATAGTATGAGGGATATCACAATTTTATTACAGATACCTGAACTTTCACTGGAATGATGTAAATAGTATGAGGGATATCACAATGTTATTACAGATACCTGAACCTTCACTGGAATGATGTAAATAGTATGAGGGATATCCAATTTTATTACAGATACCTGAACTTTCACAGGAATGTTGTAAATGTATGAGGGATATCACAATTTTATTACAGATACCTGAACTTTCACTGGAATGATGTAAATAGTATGAGGGATATCACAATTTTATTACAGATACCTGAACTTTCACTGGAATGTTGTAAATAGTATGAGGGATATCACAATTTTATTACAGATACCTGAACTTTCACTGGAATGTTGAAAAATAGTATGAGGGATATCACAATTTTATTACAGATACCCTGAACTTTCACTGGAATGTTGTAAATAGTATGAGGGATATCACAATGTTATTACAGATACCTGAACTTTCACTGGATGTTGTAAATAGTATGAGGGATACCCACAATTTTATTAAGATACCTGAACTTTCACTGGAATGATGTAAATAGTATGAGGGATATCACAATGTTATTACAGATACCTGAACTTTCACTGGAATGTTGTAAATAGTATGAGGGATATCACAATTTTATTACAGATACCTGAACTTTCACTGGAATGATGTAAATAGTATGAGGGATATCACAATGTTATTGCAGATACCTGAACTTTCACTGGAATGTTGTAAATAGTATGAGGGATATCACAATTTTATTACAGATACCTGAACTTTCACTGGATGTTGTAAATAGTATGAGGGATATCACAATTTTATTACAGATACTGAACTTTCACTGGAATAATGTAAATAGTATGAGGGATATCACAATTTTATTACAGATACCTGAACTTTCACTGGAATGTTGTAAATAGTATGAGGGATATCACAATTTTATTACAGATACCTGAACCTTCACTGGAATGATGTAAATAGTATGAGGGATATCACAATGTTATTACAGATACCTGAACCTTCACTGGAATGATGTAAATAGTATGAGGGATATCACAATTTTATTACAGATACCTGAACTTTCACTGGAATGATGTAAATAGTATGAGGGATATCACAATTTTATTACAGATACCTGAACTTTCACTGGAATGTTGTAAATAGTATGAGGGATATCACAATTTTATTACAGATACCTGAACCTTCACTGGAATGATGTAAATTAGTATGAGGGATATCACAATTTTATTACAGATACTGAACCTTCACTGGAATGATGTAAATAGTATGAGGGATATACCATTTTATTACAGATACCTGAACCTTCATGGAATGATGTAAATAGTATGAGGGATATCACCATTTTATTACAGATACCTGAACCTTCACTGGAATGATGTAAATAGTATGAGGGATATCACAATTTTATTACAGATACCTGAACCTTCACTGGAATGATGTAAATAGTATGAGGGATATCACAATGTTATTACAGATACCTGAACCTTCACTGGAATGATGTAAATAGTATGAGGGATATCACAATGTTATTACAGATACCTGAACTTTCACTGGAATGATGTAAAATAGTATGAGGGTATATCACCATTTTATACAGATACCTGAACCTTCACTGGAATGTTGTAAATAGTATGGGGGATATCACAATTTTATTACAGATACCTGAACTTTCACTGGAATGATGTAAATAGTATGAGGGATATCACAATTTTATTACAGATACCTGAACCTTCACTGGAATGATGTAAATAGTATGAGGGATATCACAATTTTATTACAGATACCTGAACTTTCACTGGAATGATGTAAATAGTATGAGGGATATCACAATGTTATTACAGATACCTGAACTTTCACTGGAATGATGTAAATAGTATGAGGATATCACAATGTTATTACAGATACCTGAACTTTCACTGGAATGTTGTAAATAGTTTTGAGGGATATCACAATTTTATTACAGATACCGAACTTTCACTGGAATGATGTAAATAGTATGAGGGATATCACAATTTTATTGCAGATACCTGAACCTTCACTGGAATGATGTAAATAGTATGAGGGATATCACAATTTTATTACAGATACCTGAACTTTCACTGGAATGATGTAAATAGTATGAGGGATATCACAATTTTATTACAGATACCTGAACTTTCACTGGAATGATGTAAATAGTATGAGGGATATCACAATTTTATTACAGATACCTGAACTTTCACTGGAATGATGTACATAGTATGAGGGATATCACAATTTTATTACAGATACCTGAACTTTCACTGGAATGATGTAAATTGTATGAGGGATATCACAATTTTATTACAGATACCTGAAACTTTCATGGAATGATGTAAATAGTATGAGGGATATCACAATGGAATGATGTAAATAGTATGAGGGATATCACAATTTTATTACAGATACCTGAACTTTCACTGGAATGATGTAAATAGTAGAGGGATATCACAATTTTATTACAGATACCTGAACTTTCACTGGAATGTTGTAAATAGTATGAGGGATATCACAATTTTATACAGATACCTGAACCTTCACTGGAATGATGTAAATAGTATGAGGGATATCACAATTTTATTACAGATACCTGAACTTTCACTGGAATGATGTAAATAGTATGAGGATATCCCAATTTTATTACAGAACCTGAACTTTCACTGGAATTATGTAAATAGTATGAGGGATATCACCATTTTATTACAGATACCTGAACCTTCACTGGAATGATGTAAATAGTATGAGGGATATCACAATGGAATGATGTAAATGGTATGAGGGATATCACAATGGAATGATGTAAATAGTATGAGGGATATCACAATGGAATGATGTAAATGGTATGAGGGATATCACAATGGAATGATGTAAATAGTATGAGGGATATCACAATGGAATGATGTAAATAGTATGAGGGATATCACAATGGAATGATGTAAATGGTATGAGGGATATCACAATGGAATGATGTAAATAGTATGAGGGATATCACAATGGAATGATGTAAATGGTATGAGGGATATCACAAGGGAATGATGTAAATAGTATGAGGGATATCACAATGGAATGATGTAAATAGTATGAGGGATATCACAATGGAATGATGTAAATAGTATGAGGATATCACAATGGAATGATGTAAATAGTATGAGGGATATCACAATGGAATGATGTAAATGGTATGAGGGATATCACAATTGAATGATGTAAATAGTATGAGGGATATCACAATGGAATGATGTAAATGGTATGAGGGATATCACAATGGAATGATGTAAATATATGAGGGATATCACAATGGAATGATGTAAATAGTATGAGGGATATCACAATGGAATGATGTAAATAGTATGAGGGATATCACAATGGAATGATGTAAATAGTATGAGGGATATCACAATGGAATGATGTAAATAGTATGAGGGATATCACAAGGAATGATGTAAATAGTATGAGGGATATACACAATGGAATGATGTAAATAGTATGAGGGATATCACAATTTTATAAATAGTATGAGGGATATCACAATTTTATAAATAGTATGAGGATATCACAATTTTATAAATAGTATGAGGGATATCACAATTTTATAAATAGTATGAGGGATATCACAATTTTATAAATAGTATGAGGGATATCACAATGGAATGATGTAAATGGTATGAGGGATATCACAATGAAATGATGTAAATGGTATGAGGGATATCACAATGGAATGATGTAAATGGTATGAGGGATATCACAATGGAATGATGTAAATGGTAATGAGGGATATCACAATGGAATGATGTAAATGGTATGAGGGATATCACAATGGAATGATGTAAATGGTATGAGGGATATCACAATGGAATGATGTAAATAGTATGAGGGATATCACAATTTTATTACGTATCTTAGTCGTATGTGACCAAAGGAAATACTGGAGAGAGAGAGAGAGAGAGAGAGAGAGAGAGAGAGAGAGAGAGAGAGAGAGAGAGAGAGAGAGAGAGAGAGAGAGAGAGAACGGACTGCTTTGTTTCATGATCTTTCCATATACACTCTGATCTTGACATTGCAGGTGAACATCACAGACGCTGACTTACGACAGGGCAGAAACGAAATAGGTCATAACTGAAAGATTAACAAGGAAATGGATGATAGTCATCATGTAAGACAGGAAATAAATCATTATTAGATTATAAGGAAACCAGTCTTATGAGATTTACTAGCAAGTCAGAAAGAAACTGAGTCCTATCCGGGTCAATAAGAAAATGCGTCCTAAGAAGAAGATTAGAAGAGAAAGTTATCAACGAAATGTATCACATTTGGAAAGTCAGCAAAGGAAGGGCCCGTATTAGGTCAGATAGGAAATAGGTCCTACCTCAATCAGCAAAGAAATGGGTCCTACCTCAATCAGCAAAGAAATGGGTCCTACCTCAATCAGCAAAGAAATAGGTCCTACCTCAACCAGCAAAGAAAGGGGTCCTACCCCCATCAGCAAAGAAATGGGTCCTACCTCAATCAGCAAAGAAATGGGTCCTACCTCAATCAGCAAAGACATGGGTCCTAATCAGAAGGCCAGAAAGGAAAGTGTCGTATCCATAAGGTCGGTAAAGAAAAGGATCCTAACCAGAAGATCCCGAAGGAAATTAATCCAAATTACAACGTCAGAAAGGAAATGCGTCGAAATCGTAAGGCTAGGAAGGAATCGGGTCATTATCATAGAGTCAGAAAAGAAACATGTCCTACTTAGAATGCTACACGGGAGAGCCGCAGACCTCCACCAAGATTAAAGGATCCTGTATCCCTTGAACCCGGACCAGGTGAGAAATTTGAAGGGGAAAAATGTGCTTTTTGACTGTATTATGTAAGGATGATATACGGTCGGTAGGTACGCTTCTTTCTCCTACGCTTCTTTCCCCAAATTTCCTAGCTGTTCATAAGTGAAAGCAATTTTTTTTCTTGTCAGAGGTAAAAATAATTGGTTCAGACAGCAAGAGCTACCTATCGCGTACATGTGTTTTTAATATGAAATGGAAAATACGAAATGTTAACCTTTTATGACTGAAAATGTTTAATTTCTATGAAAACATATACCCGCAAAGTTATTCATCTGTTAACAGTAACACAACTGTGTGTATGTTCAGAAGAACATTTGCAGTTGCCTTGTTGAACATGTGGATCCATTCTTTGATATTGCAATTGTCTTGCTGAACATGTGGATCCATTCTTTGATATTGCAGTTGTTTTGCTGAACACGTGGATCCATTCTTTGATTTTGGATCCGCACTATGGAATATCAGCAGACGGTAATGCCATCATCCTGTGTCCACATAATTATCTTTCTACCAACTTCGATTAGAATCAATGATACATGATTTCTCTTTTAACTCTTGCGGTCAGACAGCCAGCCAACCAACCAAAAGAGAAGACTGGAACCAGTTGAAAACAGACCCTCCTTGGAGAGGGCCACATGTCGTGCTGTTTGCAGAGCAGCGTGATGAGACATCAGAGGAAGGTAATGGACCGCCTCAATTAGCTCCGTCATGACTCATTAGGAAATCGGCTGTGATTGGTTGAAA
>CM031611.1:2351937-2361937 GCA_018398815.1 Conus ventricosus
AGAGCGAGCCAAGTGGCCATAGTGCTCCATTCATAGCCAAGGCTCACAGTCAGAGGTAGTCAAGGGCCATAGTGCGCCATTCATCGCCAGGCTCACAGTCAGGGTGAGCCAAAGGGCCATGTGCGCCATTCATTGCCAGGCTCACAGTCAGGTGAGCCAAGGGCCATAGTGCGCCATTCGTCGCCAGGCTACAGTCAGGGTGACGCAGGCAATAGCGTGAACAAAGGGCATAGTGCGCCATTCCCGCAGGCTGACAGTCAGGGTGACGCAGGCAATAGTGTAAACAAGGGCCATAGTGCGCCATTCGTCGCCAGGCTTACAGTCAGGGTGACGCAGGCAATAGAGTGAACCAAGGGCCATAGTGCGACCATTCATCGCCAGGCTCACAGTCAGTGTGAGCCAAGGGCCATAGTGCGCCATTCATCGCCAGGCTGACACTCAGAGTGAGCCAAGGGTGATAGTGCGCCATTCATCGCCAGGCTCACAGTCAGAGTGAGCCAAGGGCCATAGTGCGCATTCATCGCCAGCTGACAGTCAGGGTGAGCCAAGGGCCATAGTGCGCCTTTCATCGCCAGGCTCACAGTCAGGTGAGTCAGGGCCAAGTAGTATAGTGCGCCATTCATGCCAGGCTCACAGTCAGGGTGAGCCAAGGGCCATAATGCGCCATTCATCGCCAGGCTCACAGTCAGATGAGTCAAGGGCCATAGTGCGCCATTCTCGCCAGGCTACAGTCAGGGTGACGCAGGCAATAGGTGAGCCAAGGGCCATAGTGCGCCATTCATCGCCAGGCTCACAGTCAGGGTGACGCAGGCAATAGAGTGAACCAAGGGCCATAGTGCGCCATTCGTTGCCAGGCTGACAGTCAGGGTGACAGCAGGCCAATAGAGTGAACCAAAAGCCATTAGTGCACCATTCATCGCCAGGCTCACAGTCAGAGTGAGGCAAGGGCCATAGTGCGCCATTCATCGCCAGGGTCACAAAGGGGGGTCAGAGGTGAGCAAGGGCCATAGTGCGCCATTCATCGCCAGGCTCACAGTCAGAGCGAGCCAAGGGCCATAGTGCGCCATTCATCGCCAGGCTCACAGTCAGAGTGTGAGCCAAGGGCCATAGTGCGCCATTCATCGCCAGGCTCACAGTCGGGGAGGTATGCCAAGGGCCATAGTGCGCCATTCATCGCCAGGCTCACAGTCAGGGTGAGCCAAGGGCCAGGATTGTGCCATTCATTGCCAGGCTCACAGCCAGGGTGAGCCAAGGGCCATAGTGCGCCATTATCGCCAGGCTCACAGTCAGGAGTGAGTCAAGGGCCATAGTGCGCCATTCATCGCCAGGCTCACAGTCAGCGTGAGCCAAGACCATAGTGCGCCATTCATCGCGAGGCTCACAGTCAGAGTGAGCCAAGGGCCATAGTGCGCATTCATCGCCAGGCTGACAGTCAGAGTGAGCAAGGGCCATATGCCCATTTATCGCCAGGCTCACAGTCAGAGTGAGCCAAGGGCCATAGTGCGCCATTCATCCCAGGCTGACAGTCAGGGTGAACCAAAATCCATAGTGCGTCTTTCATCGCCAGGCTGACAGTCAGAGTGAGCCAAGGGCCATAATGCGCCATTCTTCGCCAGGCTGACAGTCACAGTGGCCAAGGGCCATAGTGCGCCATTCATCGCCAGGCTGACAGTCAGATGAGCCAAGGGCTATAGTGCGCCATTCATCGCCAGGCTCACAGTCAGGGTGAACCAAGGGCCATAGTGCGTCATTCATCGCCAGGCTCACAGTCAGAGTGAGCCAAGGGCCATAGTGCGCCATTCATCGCCAGGCATCACAGTCAGAGTGAGCCAAGGGCCATAGTGCGCCATTCATCGCCAGGCTCAGCAGTCAGAGTGCGCCAAGGGCCATTAGTGCGCCATTCATCGCCAGGCTCACAGTCAGGGTGAGCCAAGGGCCATAGTGCGCCATTCATCGCCAGGCTCACAGTCAGGGTGAGCCAAGGGCCATAGTGCGCCATTCATCGCCAGGCTCACAGTCAGAGTGAGCCAAGGGCCATAGTGCGCCATTCATCGCCAGGCTCACAGTCAGAGTGAGCCAAGGGCCATAGTGCGCCATTCATCGCCAGGCTCACAGTCAGAGTGAGCCAAGGGCCATAGTGCGCCATTCATCGCCAGGTGACAGTCAGGTGATACCACATGGCCATAGTGCGTCTTTCATCGCCAGGCTGACAGTCAGAGTGAGCCAAGGGCCATAGTGCGCCATTCATCGCCAGGCTGACAGTCAGAATGAGCCAAGGGCCATAGTGCGCCATTCATCGCCAGGCTCACAGTCAGGGTGAACCAAGGGCCATAGTGCGCATTCATCGCCAGGCTGACAGTCAGAGTGAGCCAAGGGCCATAGTGCGCCATTCATCGCCAGGCTGACAGTCAGGGTGAGCCAAGGGCCATAGTGCGCCATTCATCGCCAGGCTCACAGTCAGAGTGAGCCAAGGGCCATAGTGCGCCATTCATCGCCAGGCTCACAGTCAGAGTGAGCAAGGGCCATAGTGCGCCATTCATCGCCAGGCTGACAGTCAGGTGAGCCAAGGGCCATAGTGCGCCATTCATCGCCAGGCTGACAGTCAGGGTGAACCAATGGGCCATAGTGCGTCATTCATCGCCAGGCTGACAGTCAGAGTGAGCCAAGGGCCATAGTGCGCCATTCATCGCCAGGCTGACAGTCAGAATGAGCCAAGGGCATAGTGCGCATTCATCGCCAGGCTGACAGTCAGGGTGAACCAAGGGCCATAGTGCGTCATTCATCGCCAGGCTGACAGTCAGAGTGAGCCAAGGGCCATATGCGCCATTCATCGCCTGGCTCACAGTCAGAGTCAGCCAAGGGCCATAGTGCGCCATTCATCGCCAGGCTCACAGTCAGAGTGAGCCAAGAGCCATAGTGCGCCATTCATCGCCAGGCTCACAGTGAGAGTGAGTCAAGGTCCATAGAACGGCATTCATCGCCAGGCTCACAGTCCGAGTGAACAAGGGCCATAGTGCGCCATTCATCGCCAGGCTCACAGTCAGGGTGAGCAAGGGCTATAGTGCGCCATTCATCGCCAGGCTCACAGAGTGAGCCAAGGGCCATAGTGCGCCATTCATCGCCAGGCTCACAGTCAGAGTGAGTCAAGGGCCATAGTGCGCCATTCATCGCCAGGCTCACAGTAGAGTGAGCCAAGGGCCATAGTGCGCCATTCATCGCCAGGCTCACAGTCAGATTGAGTCAAGGGCCATAGTGCGCCATTCATCGCCAGGCTCACAGTCAGAGTGAGCCAAGGGCCATAGTGTGCCATTCATCGCCAGGCTGACAGTCAGTGTGAGCAAGAGCCATAGTGCGCCATTCATCGCCAGGGCTTACAGTCAGGCATTTACGCAGGCAATAGAGTGAGCCAAGGGCCATAGTGCGCCATTCATCGCCAGGCTCACAGTCAGAGTGAGTCAAGGGCCATAGTGCGCCATTCATCGCCAGGCTCACAGTCAGAGTGAGCCAAGGGCCATAGTGTGCCATTCATCGCCAGGCTACAGTCAGAGTGAGCAGGGCCATAGTGCGCCATTCATCACCAGGCTGACAGTCAGGGTGAGCCAAGGGCCATAGTTCGCCATTCATCGCCAGGCTCACAGTCAGAGTGAATCAAGGGCCATAGTGCGCCATTCATCGCCAGGCTCAGGGTCAGAGTGAGCCATAGGGCCATAGTGCGCCATTCAATCGCCAGGCTGACAGTCAGGGTGAGCCAAGGGCAATAGTGAGCCATTCATCGCGAGGCTCACAGGCAGAGTGTGCCATTCATCGCCAGGGTGACAGTCAGAGTGAGCCAAGGACCATAGTGCGCCATTCATCGCCAGGCTTACAGTCAGGGTGACGCAGGCAATAGAGTGAGTCAAGGGCCATAGTGCGCCATTTTTCGCCAGGCTCAGTCAGGATGACGCAGGCAATAGAGTGAACCAAGGGCCATAGTGCGCCATTCATCGCCTGGCTGACAGTCAGGGTGACGCAGGCAATAGAAGTCGCAAGTCATTAATTACGAGGTCCACCAGTGAGGGCTAAGCAAGCAATTAGAGGGTGTCTTCACGGTAATGGATGGACTGACAAGGTCTGGGAAGCTCTCGCCTTCATGATACGAGAGGAGAGAAGAGAGAAGAAGAAGAAGAAGGAGGAGGAGGAGGAGGAGGTGGAGGAGGAGAAGGAGGAGGAGGAGGGGAGGAGGCGAAGACGAAGAAGAAGAAGAAGAAGAAGATGACGAAGAAGAAGAAGAAGAAGAAGAAGAAGGAAGAAGAAGAAGAAGAAGATATAGAAGAAGAACAAGCAGAAGAACAAAAAGAAGATGAAGATGATGATGAAAAAAGTACATAGAAAACCTGACAAACAGATGAGAGTTAGACGAACCACATGACTACTATTCATAACAACAACAAGCATGAACCATTTTGATGAACCTGAGTAGAATACGATATCTGGTTTAATCCCACTCGTCCTGAGAATCTCGGACGGTTGGCTCACTCCTGGAGGTATGGTGTGCACTCCAAGCCATCCGCTCCAAGCAGTAACCCCCGCTTCCATGCATGTGGTGTGACAGCATCTGTTCCAGACCAGGACTCGGGGCCTCCCACCCTGTATAACGTCGAAGTTGGGGCCTCTGGTTGTGTTGTGTTTAGTCTTTCATTATCAACCGCGTATACGTCTTTAAACACTTGGTTGTGTGTCTATGTGTGCTTTTCCTGTGTAGCGTTGTCTTTCCTTCAACTGAGGGCATGCTCCAAAAATGGTTTGCCTGTGGGCAGCGCTCCTTTCTCCTTGTCACCAGGTGTAAGTTTGATGGCAGAAGGTCGTTATATAAATCTGAGGATGAAGGTGATCCAGAGTGGTCATGTGTCATGTGTAATTCCAGCAGAGACTGGATGATTGTGGCCGTGTATGCAGTAAAGGTAAAAGTCACATGTGTTGTGACAGTTGCCTGTGAGGTCAACCTGGCGACACTAACACGGAAACTGAAAGGGAAAAATCAGGATGATCAGATGAATTCTCCCGCAACGAAGAGAAACACAACCCCCTACCCCACCCCCCCCACCCCCACCCACCACTCGTTAACCCCATTTGCAGCACCACACACCGCACACACTTCTCCCCAACCGCACCCCTCCACTACACACCCAAAAATGTTTAAAAAAAAAAAAGATTGTGCGAAATCGCCAGGGAGAGAAATCCATCAGTGTTCTTCAATGTCATGGACGTGAATCATTCATACTGTTTGATCATCAGCGTTCTTCAATGCCATGGACGTGAATCATTCATACTGTTTGATCATCAGCGTTCTTCAATGCCATGGACGTGAATCATTCATACTGTGTGATCAAGGTGTACCGCAGGGAGGGATCTCAGCTCCTTCCCTATTCTGACGATGCCAGTGAGGGAAAAGAGGTGCCGAGGTGACAGGTAAACTAGCAGATGATGAGGACGATGAGTAATTGATGGCGGACGCTACGGCAGCGAGTGATTAGACCCTGGTTAGATGGCGATGACAGCACTCAGGTGAGTGACAGGCGCCATCAATAAACGATGACAGCACTCAGGTGAGTGACAGGCGCCATCAATAAACGATGACAGCACTCAGGTGAGTGACAGGCGCCATCAATAAACGATGACAGCACTCAGTGAGTGACAGGCGCCATCAATAAACGATGACAGCAATCATGTGAGTGACAGGCGCCATCAATAAACGATGACAGCACTCACGTGAGTGACAGGCGCCATCAATAAACGATGACAGCACTCACGTGAGTGACAGGCGCCATCAATAAACGATGACAGCACTCACGTGAGTGACAGGCGCCATCAATAATAGTAAACACACTGCACAGTTAGCCATCAATAATGGTAAACACACTGCACAGTTAGCCATCAATAATGGTAAACACATGCACAGTTAGCCATCAATAATGGTAAACACACTGCACAGTTAGCCATCAATAATGGTAAACACACTGCACGGTTAGCCATCAATAATGGTAAACACACTGGACGGTTAGCCATCAATAATGGTAAACACACTGCACAGTTAGCCATCAATAATGGTAAACACACTGCACAGTTAGCCATCAATAATGGTAAACACACTGCACAGTTAGCCAAAGGCTACACGTGTGTATGTGAGGGGGAAAATGTGGGACGAGGGTTAGGAGGATGAGAGAGAGAGAGAGAGAAGAGAGAGAGAGAGAGAGAGAGAGAGAGAGAGAGAGAGAGAGAGAGAGAGAGAGAGAGAGAGAGAGAGAGAGAGAGAGAGAAGAACGAACGAACGAACAACGAACGAACGAAATTTGTTTAATAAGGGAAAAGAATAAGCACATGGCAGGCGCTGTTTGCATCTTGCCCTCAAAAATGAAAAAGAAACATTTCAAACACAAAAGTCCCTCTCCACACCCCAACCATTAACCAAACATCCACCTGTTGAACAATCCTTTCCAAGCAATAATAATAGCAATAACAATAGTAATGAATGATAATGATTAAAAATGATAACATTTCAATTCAAATATAACACTGTCAAGGAGCGTGAAACCTCTCAAAAGGCATTAGACGCTTGGAGACAAAGGGACATTGTACGTGGTATACAAATAGGTAATTGACCAATTAACCAGGGTACCTTGCCCACCGCACACGGCCGAACTGTGTGAGGGAGGCCAGAGTGGTCAGATGACAAACAACACCTAGGAGAGAGTTCGGACCTGCCGGTGGCGAAAAGGGGAAGGAATGTAACCACTGCGACCTCGGCACCCCAAGTGAGCGCTAAATGCTCAGTCAGCTGAGGTTCTTGTGTAAACAGTCAGTGAAGAGCAGGGGGCCTTGGATTTGTTCAGATGGTATTGCCGTGGGTCACTGTGTTGGTTCTATTGTCAGGCTGGCTGAATGCGTGTGGAGGTTGTAGTAGCCCTCCTTAAGATAATTACTGTGTTAACTGACCACCGAAGTCAGCGGGAATTTTCGATGTCCATCTGGGGCTAAGTGTGTGTTTGCTAATCAATTAGGTAGGGGTGTGTGTAAATGCTGATGTGTGTGGAATGTAGCGAGTGGAGAATTCAGGGTACTTGTGAACTAGGGGTTTGAGAAGCAGCAGGGACAAAGGCATGGCCCGAAGGGAATCCTTTGTTTCCCTCCCTATATAAACTGAGGGAGAACAACGTGTCGGGAGAACAACACCAGGAGAGAGAGAGAGAAGGCTGAGGAGAGAGAGAGAGAGAGGAGAGGAGTGAGCAGGACAGAGAAAGGGTCGAGAGAAACGTGGTCTGGGAGATAGAAGAGACAGCTAAGTCTTAGGGTTGAAGACAAGCTGGAAGAGAAGGAAACTAAGTTTGAAGCCCAGAGGTGGGTGAAGACAGACAAACTGAATTTGAACCCAGAGGTGGGTGAAGAAGACGAAGAAGAAGAGTTCGACGTCGAGATCCCAGAGACGACCACGAAGAACCCAGTCCTGAAGCCTGGAGCCAGTCAACCAAGGGCATCACCATCAAGCAGTGCTGAAGAAGACGTGAAGAGACTTTTTTCAAGAACTGTGTGTGTGTGAAAGCGTGGTTGTGGTGTGTGAAAACCTGGCCAGGTAAGAAGTCATTTTTATTATAACCCGGGATTAGGAAGTATTGATCTTTTATGTGTTGATTTGTGCATCTGTGTAACTGGATTTTTCATGTTTGATTATAAGTAGCATAGAAATTGTATTTCTTGTGCTCAGTCGTGTTAGGAGAGAAACGAATGCGTGACATCCCATTCCCAGAGAGAGGTGAATGTTTGGTGTGTGCATGAGTGGGCATATGCGCGTATGAGTGCAAAAGATAACCTTGGTGTGTTAAACCTGACTAATAATACATCAACTTAGTGCACTTAAGCAATACCATCACGATTTCCCCGTCCTGGACAAACACCATGCGCACATATATACATATGCATTGCCAAACATTACATCTGTCGAATAGCATGATCTGACAAAATGAAGAGAGAGAGAGAGAGAGAGAGAGAGAGAGAGAGAGAGAGAGAGAGAGAGAGAGAGAGAGAGAGAGAGAGTGAGTTAATTTTGTCTGGATATGAACTGCTCGGAAGATTATCGTTAAAGACTTATTCTAACGGTATACCATGTTTATTTCATGTTTATTTCTACCTCTTTAATGACGGTGGTGATTGACGAGGAACTGTCAACAGGGATGCAGTCCAGGCCTGTTCCTATAAAGCTTGATTTATGACTGGCCTGTTCCTATAAAGCTTGATTTATGACAGGCCTGTTCCTATAAAGCTTGATTTATGACAGGCTGTTCCTATAAAGCTTGATTTATGACAGGCCTGTTCCTATAAAGCTTGATTTATGACTGGCCTGTTCCTATAAAGCTTGGATTTATGACAGGCTGTTCCTATAAAGCTTGGATTTATGACAGGCCTGTTCCTATAAAGCTTGATTCATGACTGGCCTGTTCCTATAAAGCTTGATTTATGACTGGCCTGTTCTATAAAGCTTGGATTTATGACAGGCCTGTTCTATAAAGCTTGATTTATGACTGGTCTGTTAATATAAAGCTTGATTTATGACTGGCCTGTTCCTATAAAGCTTGATTTATGACTGGCCTGTTCCTATAAAGCTTGATTTATGAATGGCCTGTTCCTATAGTGACAGGCCTGTTCCTATAATGACAGGCCTGTTCTATAATGACAGGCCTGTTCCTATAATGACAGGCCTGTTCCTATAAATCTTGATTTATGACAGGCCTGTTCCTATAAAGCTTGATTTATGAATGGCCTGTTCCTATAGTGACAGGCCTGTTCCTATAATGACAGGCCTGTTCCTATAATGACTGGCCTGTTCCTATAAAGCTTGATTTATGACTGGCCTGTTCCCATAAAGCTTGGATTTATGACAGGCCTGTTCCTATAAAGCTTGATTTATGACTGGTCTGTTCCTATAAAGCTTGATTTATGACTGACCTGTTCCTATAAAGCTTGATTTATGACTGGCCTGTTCCTATAAAGCTTGATTTATGACAGGCCTGTTCCTATAAAGCTTTGATTTATGACTGGCCTGTTCCTATAAAGCTTGGATTTATGACTGGCCTGTTCCTATAAAGCTTGGATTTATGACAGGCCTGTTCCTATAAAGCTTGGATTTATGACAGGCCTGTTCCTATAAAGCTTGGATTTATGACAGGCCTGTTCCTATAAAGCTTGGATTTATGACAGGCCTGTTCCTATAAAGCTTTGATTTATGACAGGCCTGTTCCTATAAAGCTTGGATTTATGACAGGCCTGTTCCTATAAAGCTTGGATTTATGACAGGCCTGTTCCTATAGAGCGTTAATTGATGACTGGCCTGTTCTTATAAAGCTTTGATTTATGAAGAACAAACTCACTGACTGATTTCTGCAGCATTAACGTGAATGGATTTTCATGTTTGTTTCAGCACTTACAATGACATTCCAAACGCTCTTACTGCTCCTTTGTTAGTTTGATATGAAGCAATCATTTGCGTCAGATACTGCTCTATGCAGCCACATTCCTTCATGGTCAGCTAAAAGCATCAATGAAGAAAAGTGTGCGACAAGTATAATTAATAATATCTTGTTTCTTATTCTGTTCCGCTTTGTTGGTTGGCTGCCTACACCTTGAATTCAGTGACATGAACAATCTGTTGACTCTATGCCAAGACCACGAGCAGAGTGAAAATTGAGATAATGCCCTTTGTTGGTTGGCTGCCTTCACCTTGAATTCAGTGACATGAATATTCTGTTGACTCTATGCAAGACCACGAGCAGAGTGAAAATGGAGATAATGCCCTTTGTTGGTTGGCTGCCTTCACCTTGAATTCAGTCACATGAACAATCTGTTGACTCTATGCCAAGAACCCAAACAGAGTGAAAAATTGAGATGAGGCCCACCAGACAAAACACATGACTAGATGTGAAGTATGGAAAAGAAAAAAAAGACACGGTACATGATAACAGATTACCTCTTT
>CM031611.1:2371937-2379437 GCA_018398815.1 Conus ventricosus
TGGCTGTTCAAAGAGTCCGTTGGCGAACTGAAAGGGATTGATGAAGAAGCATTCTTGGGTTCCCCCCTTTTTGTGCTTCTTCTCCTTCTCGCTGATTCTACTTTGCTGAGGTCACGGCATTATTGAGATCTTCCCAGAGCTTCTCTAGCCCTCTCTTTTCAGCCTCTGAAGCAGGCTTCATTCATTTCCTGAGATTTCTTTTTGTTCTTCGGATAATATCCATTTCTCGCTGGCGTCTGACTGTTTTAGGAGGTGTCCTCACTTGTGGTTGTTTAACTCCATAGGCGTCTCTCAATGTTCATAGGCGTCTCTCAATGTCATAGGCGACTCTCAATGTCCATAGGCGTCCTCAATGTCATAGGTGACTCTCAATGTCCATAGGCGACTCTCAATGTCCATAGGCGTCTCTCAATGTCATAGGCGTCTCTCAATGTTCATATGCGTCTCTCAATAATCATTGGCGTCTCTCAATGTCATAGGCGTCTCTCAATATCATAGGCGTCTCTCAATGTTCATATGCGTCTCTCAATAATCATTGGCGTCTCTCAATGTTCATAGGCGTCTCTCAATGTTCATAGCGTCTCGCAATGTCATAGGCGTTCGCAATGTTCATGTGCCTTTCAATGTCATAGGCGTCTCTCAATGTCATTAGGCATCTCTCAATGCCCATAGTGGCTCTCTCATTGTTCAATTGCGTCTCTCAATTAACATGCGTTCTCAATGTTCAAAAGGCGTCTCTCAAAGGATTCATAAGGATGTCACTCAATTGTCATAGGGTTCTGAATGTCCATGTGCATATTTAAAAGGGTTAAGTGAGCTGCAGGTGCATTTATACATCGGCGCATCGAGTTTTGTGGCTATTCTCGTCTAATTCCATGTATCTGATGCGAGCTGAGTAGAAGGTAGGATTTCAGCATTGGGATCAAGAGCCTGTAGAGAAAGCGTCAAATATAAAAGATGAAAAGAAGTTACGATTTTGTATAAGAGTCAATTCAGTAAGGAGCAGCTGAATAATCATACGTAGGTTGGAAGAGAGAGAGAGAGAGAGAGAGAGAGAGAGGGGGGGAGTGTGTAGGTGTGTGTGTGTGAGAGAGAGAGAGAGAGAGAGAGAGAGAGAGAGAGAGAGAGAGAGAGAGAGAGAGAGAGAGAGAGAGAGAGAGAGAGAGAGAGAGAGAGAGAGAGAGAGAGAGAGAGAGAGAGAGAGGGGGGGAGAGGGGGAGAGGGGAGTACCGTTGAATTCACTTCACTTCATTGCCGGTCATTGATGGTTGAAATAAACTCATTTTCTTATTTCCTCTTTCTCCTCGATGCTGGGGTTTTGTAGTTCAACAGTGCATAGGGTCAGCTGGTTTACACACACTGACCAAAACACTTCACGGCAATGAGTGCCTTTCATGGGGGAAAGAATGGCGGGAATTGTCCGTGTTGTGGTCAACTGTCCACGACCACAGGCACTGTCCGTGGTCAAGGTGCTTACGCCGAGAGTTGATTGTGGCCAGTAATGCAGTCTTCAACCAAACATTGACAGAGCGTTCCGGCTCTGGTCAAATCCGGTTCTTAACACAACCCATCTTAATTACACCTATTCAACAACTATAAACGAGTCTTTTTTGTTTCTTTGTTTTCTTTTGGGCAATTTTTGTTGTCTGTCTGCAACTGTTCTTTGTAAGAATATGCTGTGCGTGTGCGTAAATGAAGAGTGTAAGCACTTTGAATTGCTTTGTTTGTGCAAGGTAAAGTGCTATACTGTTATCATCACCAGTGCCTTCTCCTACCTCCATCAGTCTCCTGGTTGTGGCATTGCTTTTGTTGTTGCTGATGCAGAGTTACAGTTCGTTTCAACAAAATCTGTTTTCCATTTTCCACACTTTAACCAGCACGACTCATCTTTATCTTCCCCAAAGAGACTGCTGGACTCATATAGTTTAGTCTGATCGGCCCCCATGCCAGCACAGGTCCACAGACAGATTGTAACATGTGGAGCACGTGGGACACATTCAGGTAGATGTTTTATCGGTTCCTACGCACAAAAAACAGTCAAGGCCGGAGTTGCAGACTGTCTATACCCACTATGACGCCAGGCCGCTGCTGAAGCATCAGGGCGGAGCTGGAGGCTATCGACATCAACTGAGAGGGAACAGTTGGGGAAAGGGGATAGGGGCAGAGATTGAGGATAAAGGCAAGGGGATACCTACCATAGGTGCAAGTGATTGACGATCAAGGCCAGGGGATACCATAGGGGCAGGGATTGACGATCAAGGCAAGGGCATACTATAGGGGCAGGGATTGAGGATCAAGGCAAGGGATACCATAGGGGCAGGGATTGAGGATCAAGGCAAGGGCATACTATAGGGGCAGGGATTGAGGATCAAGGCCAGGGGATACCATAGGGGCAGGGATTGAGGATCAAGGCAAGGGGATACCATAGGGGCAGGGATTGACGATCAAGGCAAGGGCATACTATAGGGGCAGGGATTGAGGATCAAGGCAAGGGCATACTATAGGGGCAGGGATTGAGGATCAAGGCAAGGGCATACTATAGGGCAGGGATTGAGGATCAAGGCAAGGCATACTATAGGGGCAGGGATTGAGGATCAAGGCAAGGGGATACCATAGGGGGCAGGGATTGAGGATCAAGGCAAGGGATACCATAGGGGCAGGATTGAGGATCAAGGCAAGGGATACATAGGGGCAGTAGGATCAAGGCAAGGGATCATAGGGCAGGATGAGGTCGGGGCAAGGGGATCCATGAGGGTGGAGAGAGGATTGGGACGGTCAATGGCCAGAGGGATACCAATAGGGGCAGGGCATTGACGACATGAGGCAGGTGGCATACGCATGAGGCAGGTTGGGCGATTACAGGCACAGGGGCACTAGGCATTGACAGCACTAGGGGTCAGGGCGAGGATCAGGCCAGGAGGCATACATTGGCAGGATGGTGAGGCAGGGTAGGCAGTTGACAGCACATGAGGGGCAGGGATTGACAGGCATAGGCAGAGGGCAGTTGACAGGCAGGGATGTGAGGATCAAGGCAGGTTAGGGGAGTTGACAGACATAGTGGGCAGGGTTAGGGCATGCAAGGATCACATAGGCGGTAGGCGAGTTGACGGCACAGTAGGCAAGGGGATACAACACAGTGGGCAGGGATTAGGGGATCAGGCACAGTGGATGCATTAGGGCGGATTGAAGGCCATGAGGCAAAGGGGATGCCAGAACGTGAGGCAGGGTTAGGCATGACAGGACAGTGGGCAGGGTAGGCGATTGTCAGGCACAGGGAGCAGGTCAGGGCGGTTGACAGACAGAGTGAGGCAGGGTCAGGGCGAGTTGACAGACACAGTGAGGCAGGGTTAGGACGAGTTGACAGACACAGTGAGGCAGGGTCAGGGCGAGTTGACAGGCACAGGTGAGGCAGGTCAGGGCGAGTTGACAGACAGAGTGAGGCAGGTCAGGGCGAGTTGACAGACACAGTGAGGCAGGGTTAGGGCGAGTTGACAGGCACAGTTAGGCAGGGTCAGGGCGAGTTGAAGGCACAGTGAGGCAGGGACGGACGAGTTGACAGGCACAGTGAGGCAGGGTTAGGGCGAGTTGACAGGCACAGTGAGGCAGGGTCAGGGCGAGTTGACAGGCGTAGGCGGGGTCAGGAGTTGACAGACCGTGAGGCAGGGTTAGGGCGAGTTGACAGGCACAGTAGGCAGGTCAGGCGGTTAGGGCAGAGTGACAGAACAGCACAGTGAGGCAGGGTTAGGGCGAGTTGACAGGCACAGTGAGGCAGGGTTAGGGCGAGTTGACAGACACAGTGAGGCAGGGTTAGGGCGAGTTACAGGCACAGTGAGGCAGGGTTAGGGCGAGTTGACAGGCACAGGAGGCAGGGTACAGGGCGAGTTGACAGACAAGTGAGGCAGGTCAGGGCGAGTTGACAGACACAGTGAGGCAGGGTTAGGACGAGTTGACAGACACAGTGAGGCAGGGTCAGGGCGAGTTGACAGACAGGTGGCAGGGTCAGGGCGAGTTGACAGACACAGTGAGGCAGGGTCAGGACGAGTTGACAGACACAGTGAGGCAGGGTTAGGGCGAGTTGACAGGCACAGGAGGCAGGGTCAGGGAGTTGAGAGACACAGTGAGGCAGGGACAGGACGAGTTGACAGACACAGTGAGGCAGGGTTAGGGCGAGTTGACAGGCACAGGTAGGCAGGGTCAGGGCGAGTTGACAGCACAGTGAGGCAGGGTCAGGGCGAGTTGACAGACACAGTGAGGCAGGGTTAGGGCGAGTTGACAGCACAGTTAGGCAGGGTCAGGGCGAGTTGAGAGGCACAGTGAGGCAGGGACAGGACGAGTTGACAGGCACAGTGAGGCAGGGTTAGGGCGAGTTGACAGGCACAGGGAGGCAGGGTCAGGGCGAGTTGACAGACAGAGTGAGGCAGGGTCAGGGCGAGTTGACAGGCACAGTGAGGCAGGGTTAGGGCGAGTTGACTGGCAGGGTACAGGGCGAGTTCACGGGCAGGGTGAGGCAGGGTCGGGGCGAGTTGACAGGCAGAGGAGGCAGGGTCAGGGCGAGTTGACAGGCAGAGGGAGGTAAGGTCAAGGTCGCCCAGTCGCCTTTAACGGATTAAAGCCGTAACGATGGCAGTGGAAAACAGGCAGCTCCTGCAACCATGCTTGAACTGGCTCGCCGACCACTGCTACACAGGTGATCAACAAAAACGAAAAAGGAGTGCAAGACCGCCCCAAAGGCAGGGACCAGTACAGGACTGCCAGACAGTGGGTTGGGGAAGCAGTCCACGAACAATCTGACCCACAATGGACAGGACAGTCCACTAGGGTGACCAGAGCATGACTTCAGACTTCAGAAACGCCTATCGATCAGCCTCGACCGTTACCTCCAAACGTAGGGACAGACTACGATGCTTGGTACAGTGGTATACCAGCTCTTTAACTGGGGACTCCTTTCTGACCCGAAGACCAAACAAAAAGCAGAGGCGTAAAGATCAATATGTAAACCAGAAAAGGGAGATCACTCCACCATGACCCCCTCCCCCCCCCCCCCCCCCCCCCCACACACACACACACATACCCTACCACACACACACACACACACACACACACACACACACACACACACACACACACACACACACACACACACCTCATTCACCCAACCACCACACACACACATACACGCCAATAATTTGGCACAATGAAACTGCTGTGAGACTGCGAGTTTACGAACCAAATCCCCATCTGGAGGTTGGTGTGTCTCTCCCCAGTTACATGGTAAAGCCCTGAAAAGACTCTTTCATTGTAAATACGACATGAAAAAAAACTTAGAAAATAGGCAGGTATGTGGCATGCAGGAAAGCGTTAGTACGACAGCAAGCATGCAGCAAATTTCAAAATCTGGTCTTGACAGAGCCCATACCAGTCACTACAGCTTCGTGTTTCTCCAGGGACCTGTTATCAGAAATCAGAGAGCCATGGTTTCTGGCTGAAAAAGCCAAAAGTACGTCTGATATTTCGTCAAAAGGAAAGATTGTCGTCAACGGGTAAAAAATGGTTTAGTATGCTTACACAAATCTGACGTCAAATGATGTAGACTTTGATTGGAAACCTATTTCTTGGTTTAGTATGCTTATTCGAGTCTGGCCTCAAATTATGTAGACATTGATTGGAAACTTCTTTCCACATTCTTAATGAAAATCGATGATGATACGACAGAAAGGAGTTGTAGAATTAAATAAATAAGTTCAAACGAGGCCTCGAAGACAAAGTGAGCACTCACAAGATTTTCCGCAAGATTAGAGCGAGTTTGATCTGAATCTCTGGTCCGCAACTGAGACAATGACGATTTTCATTATTGCAATCTCCTTGCCTTTAAAGTCTGTGTGAAGGGAATCCAGCAGATGAACGATTTCAAAATTCAGTCACGAGTTTCATAATAAAACTAAGCCTACATTTTATTTGTCCCTTTCACCACTGCACTGCAAAAATGACCGAACAGGATAAGAAGTACAATGAAACTACCTGAAGCCTGCGCAGAAATTAACGATTCCAGTGGGAATGCCTGAGGCGTGAGCGGACAATCTGAATTATAATGGAAATATCCGAAGCGTGCACAGAACGTGAAATTGTTAACTGCGTTCGTAAAGAATACAACACAAATAGAACTTGCGTAATGGATGGGGTATAGAACATGGTACAAATCAAGCCTTGGTGCTAAACACACAGACAGACAGACAGACAGACAGACACACAGACAGAGTGAGAGACAGAGAGACAAAGACAGAGAGGCAGAGAGACAAAGACAGAGACAGAGAGACAAAGACAGAGAGACAGAGAGACAAAGACAGAGAGACAGAGAGACAAAGACAGAGAGACAAAGAATAGAGAGAAGAGAGACAAAGACAGAGAGGCAGAGAACAAAGACAGAGAGACGACGAGCTAAAGACAAGAGAGCAAGACGAAGAGGTAGAGAGAAAAGAGGTAGCAGAGAATGAGAAGAGCTGGTCATGAGACTTTACACTGCGTTCACTGAAAACACTGTCATATTCCGCAGTTCTGTTGCCCATGAAACGTGTGAGCATTGCAGTTATTCCGTGCGCCAGTCACAACACCATACTAACGACAGCATAAGCTGAACATGGACTAAAAACCAGACGATGCTCCGTGTAACCTCAAGCCTTAAAGACAACAATGGTCTTGAAGTGGTAAGGAGGGAGTGATTTTAGACAGAAAGAAACTAAACCAGAGGTCATGTATTAAGCGATGTCCTGTGTAACTCAAGCCTTAAAGACAACAATGGTCTTGAAGTTGATAAGGAGGGAGTGATTTTACCAATGGTCTTGACGTTGATAAGGAGGGTGTGATTTTACCAATGGTCTTGAAGTTGATAAAGAGGGAGGGATTTTACCAATGGTCTTGAAGTTGATAAAGAGGGAGGGATTTTACCAATGGTCTTGAAGCTGATAAGGAGGGAGGGATTTTACCAATGGTCTTGAAGTTGATAAGGAGGGAGTGATTTTAACAATGGTCTTGAAGTTGGTAAGGAGGGGGGGGGGGGGATTTTAGACAGAAAGAAACTAAACCACAGGTCATGTGGCTTCACGTTTTGTCGACGTTTCTGGCCCTTTCATCCTTATGAAATTGTTGCATACGTTAACATGTGTGCCAGGCTGCACGATTCCTCACAGTCCATCAACTTGGGTCAGAGTCGTTCCACAGACCAACCAGTCACACCTGTGTTGTCAGCCACCTGTGGATCAACTTGCTTCTCAGTGGTCCAAGTCATCAGCCGGTCACATTGTCCAGGGCGGGGGAAATCGTGATGGTATTGCTTAAGTGCACTAAGTTGATGTATTATTAGTCAGGCTTAACACACCAAGGTTATCTTTGCACTCATACACGCATATGCACACTCATGCGCCCATCAATCATTCGCCTCTCTCTGGGAATGGGATGTCACGCATTCGTTTCTCTCCTAACACGACTTAGAACAAGAAATACAAT
>CM031611.1:2384437-2392111 GCA_018398815.1 Conus ventricosus
GAATCCAATGAAGCCATAAAACCATAATGCGGAGGAACACAGAGAGGTGCGTTAACGCGTTAGACTGCAAACAGAAGGAATCCAGTGACCCTGTTAAACCCTAGAGAGAAAGAACCAAGCGAAGCCGTTGAATCACCGACAGAAGAAATTCAATGAAGCCATTGAATCGCCCACAGAAACCATTGAACTATCGAAAAAAAAAGAACTCCATTCACCTCGCTGAGAAGACATTCAGTGAAGCCGTTCAAGAAGCGACATGCAAGAGAAAAAGAAAGAAAGAAAGAAAAAAAAATACAGTGAAATCGTAAAACCCAAGAAAAGGAATTCAGACCCCAAAAAACACACTATTAAACCACAAACAGAAGTTACAAAATGGATGGTCAAATCGTCTGTCTTCTCCAACATTGATAATAGACATCAACAATTCGTTGACAGCCATGGATGCGACGACTTACTTTCTGTTTGAGTTCATATTGAGAGAATTGCCCCCCACCCACCCACCCTCCCCCTCCCCCCACATCCCAGAGAGAGAGAGAGAGAGAGAGAGAGAGAGAGAGAGAGAGAGAGAGGAGAGAGAGAGAGAGGAGAGAGAGAGAGAGAGAGAGAGTAATTTGTTCCCTGTCAAATACTCACTATTATGTTTCTGAGGAGAGATGCAAGCCGTGGAGGCCACCCCACCCCACCCCCTCACCCACAACCCCTCCCCAACCATCAACCCCAATCCTCCCCCTTTCTCCTCTTTTTCAATTCTGATTGAATCATTGTTTGTCTTCGTGCTCAATACTATTAACAAAAAACGCTTGCAGAATAATTCTCCTCATTCTTCCGCCTCCAATCCCTTTTCCATTAACACCCCTTGACCTCGCACAATTCTCTTCCTCCCCATTCGCTCGTTCTCTGCTCGCCCTTCCTCATCTTCTTACTGTTATCCGTGCCGTCATAAGCGGAGGAGAAAAAACTTCAGCATGAAGGGGACATAAGTACTGTCGACTCGCGCAGGTTCATGTACAGAGGACTGACTGGATTACTTCCCCTGTGTCTGTTGCCAGGCTGACTGGAGTACTTCCCCTGTGTCTGTTGCCAGACTGACTGGACTACTTCCCCTGTGTCTGTTGCCAGACTGACTGGACTACTTCCCCTGTGTCTGTTGCCAGACTCACAGGAGTACTTCCCCTGTGTCTGTTGCCAGACTGACTGGACTACTTCCCTGTGTCTGTTGCCAGACTGACTGGACTACTTCCCCTGTGTCTGTTGCCAGACTGACTGGAGTACGTCATCTGTGTCTGTTGCCAGACTGACTGGAGTACGTCCTCTGTGTCTGTTGCCGGACTCACTGGAGTACGTCCCCTGTCTGTTGCCAGACTGACTGGAGTACGTCCCCTGTCTGTTGCCAGACTGACTGGATTACTTCCCCTGTGTCTGTTGCCGGACTGACTGGATACTTCCCCTGTCTGTTGCCAGACTGACTGGATTACTTCCCCTGTGTCTGTTGCCAGACTGACTGGAGTACTTCCCCTGTCTGTTGCCAGACTGACTGAAGTAAGTCCCCTGTCTGTTGCCAGAATCACTGGAGTACTTCCCCTGTGTCTGTTGCCAGACTGACTGGATTACATCCCCTGTGTCTGTTGCCAGACTGACTGGAGTACTTCCCCTGTCTGATGCCAGACTGACTGGAGTACTCCCCCTGTGTCTGTTGCCAGACTGACTGGATTACGTCCCCTGTGTCTGTTGCCAGACTCACTTGGGGTACTTCCCCTGTGTCTGTTGCCAGACTGACTGGATTACTTCCCCTGTCTGTTGCCAGACTGACTGGATTACTTCCCCTGTGTCTGTTGCCAGACTCACCGGAGTACTTCCCCTGTGTCTGTTGCCAGACTGACTGGAGGACTTCCCCTGTGTCTGTTGGCGGACTGACTGGAGCACTTCCTCTGTCTGTTGCCAGAATCACTGGAGTACTTCCCCTGTCTGTTGCCAGACTGACTGGATTACTTCCCATGTGTCTATTGCCAGACTGACTGGAGTACTTCCCTGTTTCTGTTGCCAGAATCACTGGAGTACGTCCCCTGTCTGTTGCCAGAATCACTGGAGTACGTCCCCTGTCTGTTGCCAGAATCACTGGAGTACGTCCCCTGTGTCTGTTGCCAGAATCACTGGAGTACGTCCCCTGTCTGTTGCCAGACTGACTGGATTACTTCCCCTGTGTCTATTGCCAGACTGACTGGATTACTTCCCTGTGTCTGTTGCCAAAATCACTGGAGTACGTCCCCTGTCTGTTGCCAGACTGACTGGGTACGTCCCCTGTCTGTTGCCAGAATCACTGGAGTACGTCCCCTGTCTGTTGCCAGACTGACTGGAGTACTTCCCCTGTGTCTGTTGCCATACTCACTGGAGTACGTCCCCTGTGTCTGTTTCTAGACTGACTGGATTACTTCCCCTGTCTGTTGCCAGATTGACTGGATTACTTCCCGTGTCTGTTGCCAGACTCACTGGAGTACTTCCCCTGTCTGTTGCCAGACTGACTTGCGTACTTCCCCTGTGTCTGTTGTCAGACTCACTGGATTACTTCCCTGTGTCTGTTGCCAGACTGACTGGAGTACTTCCCCTGTCTGTTGCCAGACTCACTGGATTACTTCCCCTGTCTGTTGCCAGACTCACTGGATTACTTCCCCTGTGTCTGTTGCCAGACTCACTGGAGTACTTCCCCTGTCTGTTGCCAGAATCACTGGATTACTTCCCCTGTGTCTGTTGCCAGACTCACTGGATTACTTCCCCTGTCTGTTGCCAGACTCACTGGATTACTTCCCCTGTCTGTTAGCAGAATCACTGGAGTACGTCCCCTGTGTCTATTGCCAGAATCACTGGAGTACTTCCCCTGTGTCTGTTGCCAGAATCACTGGATTACTTCCCCTGTGTCTGTTGCCAGAATCACTGGAGTACGTCCCCTGTGTCTGTTGCCAGAATCACTGGAGTACGTCCCCTGTGTCTGTTGCCAGACTGAGGCCCAGCAAGCCCGCGATCTCTCTGGACAAAATGGCGGCGGTTACCGTGATGGCCGCACAGTATGACGTTCAAGCATAACTTGAGCCAGAACTTCACAGAACAACGCCAGCAGGAAAGAACTGTTTGGCAGTGTTGGGTCAACGAGGACATTGATCTGCTGCTCGTCCCCATACATCAGTGTGGGCTATGAGACTGCTGTGCCAAGAAGAGCAAGTAGTGTAGAGTTTTATGTGTAAGCATTCGGAGAACTCACTGCATATTCAATTCGTCATTCAGAAAAAAAGGCAAGGAAAAAAGGCACTGTAAGAGTGCAAAGGGCCATAACTTGCCCGATTGCACGTGTTGATAGAAGAGTACAATGGCTTGTTTGCATGTGGTTTCATTTTATGTTAAGCCCTGAATTCTCTATAGCAGTTCCACACAGAGAAGTGTGTGTGTTGTGTGTGTGTGTGTGTGTGTTGTGTGTGGTGGTGCGTGCGTGCGTGCGTGCGTGCGTGCGTGCGTGCGTGCGTGCGTGCGTGCGTGCGTGCGTGCGTTTGTGTGCGTTCGTGTGTGCGTGCGTTTTGTGTGTGTGTGTGTGTGTGTGTGTGTGTGTGTGTGTGTGTGTGTGTGTGTGTGTGTGTGTGTGTGTGTGTGTGTGTTGTGGTGTGTTATAGCGTGTTATAACACCATAATTGAGTGGATTCCGCCCACCGGTGTCGCGTTACTAACGAAGGCTGTAAGATTACACCTGGTTCATCGCAGGTCCATTTTAGAAATAACATGTCTGGGCCAAGATCAGTGGTGGCAAGTGCTGCGAACAAGGAGGGAGAAGGGAGCAGTCTGACGGGAAGATTAATAGGAACGGCAGGCGGAGTCTGGCAAAGATTGGTAGAAAGGACTGGTTTTCCAGGGGTGGGGATCATGTTGTCAGCTACCATCACATAGTCAACAGCCTGTTTTCCAGTAATGTTTCCATCGTGTTTATATGTGTTGAAGAACTATCATTTGTGTGTGTGTGTGTGTGTGTGTGTGTGTGTGTGTGTGTGTGTGTGTGTGTGTGTGTGTGTGTGTGTGTGTGTGTGTGTGTGTGTGTGTGTGTGTGTGTGTGTGTGTGTGTGTGTGTGTGTGTGTGTGTGTGTGTGTGTGTGTGTGTGTGTGTGTGTGTGTGTGTGTGTGTGTGTGTGTGTGTGTGTGTGTGTGTGTGTGTAGTAGTAGTAGTAGTAGTAGTAGTAGTACTTTCATTTGTACGTCTTTTCACAAAATTGTGTGATATTAGACGAGAGAGAGAGAGAGAGAGAGAGAGAGAGAGAGAGAGAGGAGAGAGAGAGAGAGAGAGAGAGAGAGAGAGAGAGAGAGGAGAGAGAGAGAGAGAGAAAGGGTATGTGTGTGATGCATAGGTGTGTGGAAGTGCACGCAAAACATGGAATATTTACTACTTATAACATTATAGCAAATATCTAACAGGACTACATATTAAACAAAAGGTAACTTTGAAACCAAAATCAATATCAGAAAAAACATCAGTCACTGTCATGGCTAATAAACATGGTAAGTATGCCTTAAGAGTCACACAATCAAATAAAACGTGGGCTCTCGACACGTTTGCCTTACCACATATGCATTTTGTTCCTGCACTATATTTCGTTCTGAATGCGTCAAGTTTCAGTCTATAAAATACTGAAACAAAGTTTCTGTACTGATACATATCACGAACCTGCAGGTGTTCAATGCCTTCAACCTGATCAAAGCTGAGAACATGGCTATTTCGAGCATTAACACCGCAAATAGGGATGTTCTGGTTGTTTCTAAAAACGTGCCAAGCCACTTGTTTTAAAACTTGATGACACTCTTGTAAAGTCAAGGGGATAGAAAGTGACTGTGCACTCATTTCAGTTTTGGCTCCTTTTTTGCAGATCTGTCAGCAAATTCATTGCCCCAAATTCCACAGTGGGAAGGGACCCAGAAAAAAAGTTAAATCGGTCCCTTTGCACATCAAAATATGAATTGTTGTGTGTGTGTGTGTGTGTGTGTGTGTGTGTGTGTGTGTGTGTGTGTGTGTGTGTGTGTGTGTGTGTGTGTGTGTGTGTGTGTGTGGTGTGTGTGTGTGTGTGTGTGTGTGTGTGTGTGCTTGTTGTTGTTTTTTTTCAGTGTACTACTACGCTATTGTGACAGACAGTAGAAAACACTGTGTAGAAAGACAAAAACTGCTTACGTGGTCTTTGTTTGTCTTCAGTGTGCTGGCACGTTTACTGAGCACGTCACTGCCTGCTTGTGTAAGTGCTTTGTGTTGTGTCTCTGTGGGTAAGAGTGCAGGTGCCATTGCCAGTGTGTAGGTGTGACTGTGTGTGACTGACCTCTCTGGGCCAAGATCACCGTTACTGGCAGGTGCTACGAACAAGGAAGGAGAATGGAGCAGTCTGGTGACAAGATGAATAGGAACGGCAGATGGAGTCTGGAAAAGATTGGTAGAAAGAAAAACTGCTTTTCTTCTCTAGGACTAAGAATCGTTTTGTCAGTAAGCAGCATAGAATCAACAGCTAGTGTACCATTTAACAACACAATGTCGGCAGAAGAATTCTCCTCAGTCTTCCACTTCGGATGCCCTCTCCATTACACCCCCTAACGTCACACTTCATTTCCCCCCTTCGTCCCCTCTTCCATCGCCATTCATCATCACATTATTTTAATCTGTACCGTCATAAGCGGACAGAGAATCACCAGCATGAAGGGGACATTACTACTGTCACTTCGTGCAGCTTCATTTCAAGAGGACTCGCTGCAGTACTTTCCCTGCGTCTGTGGTCAGACCAAGGCCTGGCATGCCGGATAGCTTCCTGTATGAAACAGTGGTGCTTACTGTGGCGGCAGTGGAGTATAAAATTCAAGCAAAAGATCATAGAACAATGCGAGGAGGGAAAAAAACCTGACAGTGTTGGCTGAGAGAGGACATTGACATGCTGTATAATCAACATGCTGTTTAATCAACATGCTGTATAATCGACATGCTGTATAATCAACATGCTGTATAATCGACATGCTGTATAATCAACCTGCTGTATAATCGACATGCTGTATAATCAACATGCTGTATAATCGACATGCTGTAAGATCGACATGCTGTATAATCAACCTGCTGTATAATCGACATGCTGTATAATCGACATGCTGTATAAATGACATGCTGTATAATCAACATGCTGTATAATCGACATCCAGCATGTCAATTCAGCATACATCAGCTCAGAACGTGAGGCTGCTATGATGAGGGGAGCAAGTCATGTAGAACATAAGGCTGCTATGATGAGGCAAGCACGTCATGTAGAAAATGAGGCTGCTATGATGAGGGGAGCAAGTCATGTAGAACATGAGGCTGCTATGATGAGGCAAGCACGTCATGCAGAACATGAGGCTGCTATGATGAGGGGAGCAAGTCATGTAGAACATGAGGCTGCTATGATGAGGGGAGCACGTCATGTAGAACATGAGGCTGCTATGATGAGGCAAGCAAGTCATGTAGAACATGAGGCTGCTATGATGAGGCAAGCACGTCATGTAGAACAAGAGGCTGCTATGATGAGGCAAGCACGTCATGTAGAACAAGAGGCTGCTATGATGAGGGGAGCACGTCATGTAGAACAAGAGGCTGCTATGATGAGGGGAGCAAGTCATGTAGAACATGAGGCTGCTATGATGAGGCAAGCAAGTCATGTAGAACATAAGGCTGCTATGATGAGGCATGCAAGTCATGTAGAACATGAGGCTGCTATGGTGAGGCATGCAAGTCATGTAGAACATGAGGCTGCTATGATGAGGCAAGCAAGTCATGTAGAACATAAGGCTGCTATGATGAGGGGAGCACGTCATGTAGAACATGAGGCTGCTATGATGAGGGGAGCACGTCATGTAGAACATAAGGCTGCTATGATGAGGGGATCACGTCATGTAGAACATGAGGCTGGTATGATGAGGGGAGCAAGTCAAGTAGAACATGAGGCTGCTATGATGAGGCAAGCACGTCATGTAGAACATGAGGCTGCTATGATGAGGGGAGCAAGTCATGTAGAACATGAGGCTGCTATGATGAGGGGAGCAAGTCATGTAGAACATGAGGCTGCTATGATGAGGGGAGCACGTCATGTAGAACATGAGGCTGCTATGATGAGGCAAGCAAGTCATGTAGAACAAGAGGCTGCTATGATGAGGCAAGCACGTCATGTAGAACAAGAGGCTGCTATGATGAGGGGAGCACGTCATGTAGAACATGAGGCTGCTATGATGAGGCAAGCACGTCATGTAGAACAAGAGGCTGCTATGAGGCAAGCACGTCATGTAGAACAAGAGGCTGCTATGATGAGGCAAGCAAGTCATGTAGAACATGAGGCTGCTATGATGAGGGGAGCAAGTCATGTAGGCTCTTTTTCTATTTTAGGATTCGTAGAAGTCACTGCATATATAAGTTTCATTTAAAGAAAAAAAAAAAAGGGGGGGGGGGGGGGGGGGGAGAAAAACAACTTCTGTAAGAGTGCAAAGGGCTATAACTTTCCCGACTGCACGTGTCGATAGGAAGAGCACAGCGGCTTGTCTGCATTTGTCTGTATGCTTGTGCTTTCATTTTGTGTAAGCTCTATATTCTCAGTAGCTGTTCAGCACAAAGAGGCGCGCGCGCGCGCGCGCGCGCGCGGGCGTGTGTGT
>CM031611.1:2392211-2407211 GCA_018398815.1 Conus ventricosus
TGAAGGGGTAATCAAGGGTGTACACGTGAAGGCGGAAATCAAGGTGTCCACGTGAAGGGGTAATCAGGGGTGTACACGTGAAGGGGGAAATCAAACTGATATCACCATTGGAGCAGGGTGTGAACGATCACAGAATTTAAGACTCCTCCTCCTCCTCCTCCTCCTCCTCCTCCTCCTCCTCCTGTCCTTTCTTTCTTTCTTTCTTTTTATGCTGATCAATTATAGATATAATGTTGAAGATAATGCTGGATTTCCATTCTGATCTGGAGCGGCATGACAGGGCTGTACTCTACACTTATTTCAGCAGCATGACCCGGCGTCAAACAAACCCGAGAGATACAGACACCTGCAGTGTTGGCTAGGCAATTTCAGCAACGCTGTCAGAGATGTTTCCATTATGTGGACAAAACTCGACTTTTGCACGTTCAGGGCAGTGATATCCCACAACTAAATGGCCCCTGTGGGAATCGAACCCACAAAGTTCTAGCCAGAAGTCCACGATGCTAACTCCTTCAGCTCAGCGGCTGCTGTATCTGTGCCATTTTGGAAGAATCCGCGTTTTTCTGTGTGCCCTTTCAGTTAGATTTCCTCTTTGCCTGTCAGCAAGAGTAGGCAGTAACTAATGAACATAGTGGGCAGTAACTAATGAACATAGTGGGCAGTAACTAATGAACATAGTGGGCAGTAACTAATGAACATAGTGGGCAGTAACTAATGAACATAGTAGGCAGTAACTAATGAACATATTTCAAGTACACTTGCTGGGAAAATAAACCGTGGGCCATGGACAAATCCACTAATATTTGATGTGGAATTTGTAATGTTGATCCAGATAAACTGGGGACGCAGATCTACTTGACATTTTTTCCCCGTTTTCACCTCTGGACATGTAAACTATGAAGTTACTTCTCACAAACTGATAACTATACGTGAAGTAATCATCTCATGAAATATCAAAGTCTTCTAGTCATACGTTGAGATTTCGGTTTTTTTTGTTTTGTTTTGTTTTGTTTTGTTTTGTTTGTTTGTTTGTTTGCTTTTGGCTTTAAAAAAATTCTAAGAATACAGGATGTAATTCATTCTGCACCTACCGTTACTTTCCGTTGAAGGCAAAATGATTGTCCAGAGTGCGTTCGAGCATGGCAGAGGTTTACCCTTTTTGTGGGCTTTAATACTTTTTCCATAAATTCATTTGTTTCTCCTTTTATTTCGCCCAGTACGCTTATTTCGCCGACTACGCTTTGTGGATGACTAATCTGTTAGTATGCGCGTTATGGGGTCTTTCCACCTATGGGAATGTGTACACCCGACAGTACCTACCACGTTCCCTCTGCTTTATTAGACCTAATTTCCCGCATGTCTGCTCAGCATTTACTAGTCAATTAGCCCACAAGTTTTGCGAGTCAGTATTGATTTTCAAAGCAGACAGATAAGATGTACATAGGAGCAGAAGGCAAAAGAGGGCACTGCCCAAAGGGAAAATGATGGAGAGGGAGAGAGAGAGATTGATTGCTTGATTGATTGATTGATTGATTGCTTGATTGGTCTTAAATACACAAGGATGGAGATTTTAGCCCAAAGCCTAGTCTTACAATCTGTCCTTGTCATGCATACATTATTTCAGCACATATCATTCATACTGACAATTCAACATAGCAACACGGTAATCTGATTCTACAATAATAAGCAAACTATTCATAAAAGCACTAATAAAATGGGGGATGGTAAAACAGAAGGAAACTTACAAACAAACAAACAAAACTACAGAGAGAGAGGTCCGAGGAGGGTGGGGAAGAGAGAATGGTCGGCAGGTGAGAAGAAAAGGGATGGTAGACAGAGTGGGAGTGGGGATGGGCAATTTTAACGGAGTAGGTTTTATATTTAGACGATTTATTCAAAGTATGTTCACAGAAGACTTTGTGAATGTGCGCTAATCATTGTAATCGAATAGTTTAATTAACGGGACATAAAATGTTTATGCAAATGTTCCTTGAAAAGTTTTAAAGTATTCATGTTTTGTAGATTCGGTGGAAGTGAGTTTCCAGCATATGGTCCAGAGTAAGCTAGGCTTGTTTTGTACAGATCAATGCGTGGGTAGGGAAGAAGGAATTTCGTCGAGTCAGGAAAGCTGTTCGATCTTGTAAACAGGGCATTGATATAACATGGCATAGTATCTGTCAAGATTGTAAACATAAATGATGCTTGTTAAATTTCAATTCCCTATTCAGAGAAAATATGTTCGGCGCTTTTAGTTTTTCGTCTGCTGTTAGAGATACGCTGGATGGAGAGAGAGAGAGAGAGAGAGAGAGGAGAGAGAGAGAGAGAGAGAGAGGAGAAGAGAGAGAGAGAGAGAGAGAGAGAGAGAGAGGGGATATTTTTTTAATATTCTCTCATACACAACAACTATTACATCCCAGAGACAGTTAAAAAGCTGAAGAGTTGCAAGCATGCACGCGCACACACCAGTGTGTGTGTGTGTTAGGTCTTCAATTTAACGTCTATACACATTGTGATATTAGACGAACCTAATCTATAAGATAACATTAACAGCAACAGCACAAAATGGATTACTAACCATAAAACATCGAAGAATAACCGGTTCAAATGTGTGTGTGTGTGTGTGTGTGTGTAGTGTGTGTGTGTGTGTGCGTGCGTGCGTGCGTGCGTGCGTGCGTGCGTGCGTGCGTGCGTGCGTGCGTGTGTGTGTGTGTGTGTGTGTGTGTGTGTGGTGTGTGTGTGTGTGTGTGTGTGTGTGTGTGTGTGTGTGTGTGTGTGTGTGTGTGTGTGTGTCCACACGTTCATGTGTGCCTGCGTCCATGAGTACTTGTATATGTGCATGCATGCACATATACACTAGCATGCACGTGCACACACCAGTGTGTGTGTGTGTGTGTGTGTGTGTGTGTGTGTGTGTGTGTGTGTGTGTGTGTGTGTGTGTGTGTGGTGTGTGTGTGTGTGTGTGTGAGAGGAGGACAGGGTAATCACAGTTGCTACCAACGCTTTAATAATGAAAATGGATCAGGAAAGTTGAAAGGATAGAGGTGTGGGGAGGAGGGTGTGAAAGAGGGCACGGACGGGCATGATGTAGGGGAGGGGTGTGCTTATCCAAAGGTCAAATGTTCCAGAGAGTAAAATGTCAAGTCTTGTCACTGGCTGCAAACTGACTCTGAACTAACTCTCTGTACAGACAGTCAGAATGGAAACAGGGTAAACATCAGTCACTGTACAGTACTGTAACCCTCTCTGTACAGACAGTCAGAATGGAAATAGGGTAACCAGCAATCACTGCACAGTACTTTAAACACTCTCTGTGCAGACAGTCAGAATGGAACAGGGTCAGCACCAATCATGCACAGTACTTAACACTCTCTGTGCAGACAGTCAGAATGGAAACAGGGTCAGCACCAATCATTGCACAGTACTTTAACACTCTCTGTACGCAGTCAGAAGGAAACAGGGTACAGCACCCCAATTTTTTTTTAAAAACCCCCCAAAAAAATTTTCCCCAAAAGGAAAAAAACCCCCCCCCCCCCCCCTTTTTTTTTCCTTTTGGTTTTTTTGGGGGCTCCCTTTTTTTTTTTTTCCCCCCCCCCTTTTTTTTCCCCCCCCCCCCCCCTTTTTTTTTTTTTTTTTTTTTTTTTATTTTTGGGGCGGGGGGGGGTTTTTTTCCCGGGGGGGTTTTTTGGTTTTTTTTTTGTTTTTTTTTTTTTTTTTTTTTTTTTTTTTTATTTTTTTTTTTTTTTTCCCCCCTTCATTTTCCTTTCCCCCCCCCCCCCTTTTTTTTTTTTCCCCCCCCCCCCCCCCCCTTTTTTTGGGGGGTTTTTTTTTTTTTTTGGGGGGGGTGTGGGTGTTTTGTGTGTTTTGGGGGTTTTGGGGGGGGGGGGGGGCCCTTGGGGGGTTTTTTTGGGGGGGGGTTTTGGGGTTGGGGGTGGGGGGGGTTTTTGGGGGGGGGGGCTTGGGGGGGGGGGGGCCCCCGGGCCGGGCCTTTTTTTTTTTTTTGGGGGGGCCCCCCGGGAAACCTTTTAAAACCCTTTAAAAAATTAAAAAAAAAAAAAAAAACCCCGGGGGGGGGGGAAAAAAGGGGAAAGGGGGGGGGGGGGGGGTTTTTGGGGGGGGTTTTAAAAAAAACCCCCCCAAAAGGGAAGGGAAAAACCCCTTTCCCTTAAAAAACCCCCCAAAAACCCCTTTAAAAAAAAATTTTTTTAAAAATTTTAAAAAAAAAATTTTTTAAAAAAGGAAACCCAAAAAACCCCCCTCGGAAAGAAAAAAAAAAACCCCCCCCAAAAAATTTTGGGCCAAAGGGTTTTGGGGCCCCCCCCTTTTTTTTTTTCCCTAAAAAAAGGGGGGGGGGGGTTTAAATTTCCCCTTTTTTTAAAAAATTTTAAAAACCGGCCCCCCCAAACAAAAATTTTTAAAAGGGAAAAAAAAAAATTTTAAAACCCCCCCAAAAAACCCCCCCCGGGGTTTTTTTCGGGGGGTTTTTTTTTTCCCCAAAAAAAAAGGGGGGGGGTTTTTTCCCAAACCCCCCCCTTTTTTGGGGGGGGTTTTCCCCCCCCCAAAATTTTTCCCCCAAAATTTTGGGGGAAAAACCCCCCCCCTTTTTTTTAAAAAAAGGGGGGACCCAAAAAGGGGGGGGGGGGCCCCCTTTTTTCCCCCCTTTTTTTTTCCGGGTCGGTTTCCATTTTTAAACCCTTCCCCCCGGCGGGGGGAAAAAACCCCCCCCCCGGGGTTTTTTTTGGGGGGGTTGGGGAAAATTTGGGGGGTTTTCCCCCTTTTCCCCTTTTGGGGGGAAAACCCGGCCCTTGAAATTTTTTTTTTTGGGGGGTTTTCCGGGGAAAAAAAAAAATTTTTTAAAAACCAAAATTTTTTCCCCCCCTTAAAAGGGGAATTTGGGGGGAAAAGGGGTTTCCAGTTTTTAAAAACCCTGCCAAAAAGGGTTTGGAAAATTTTCCCCAAAAAAAGGGGGGGGTTTTTGGGGGTTTTCCCGGGGGGGGGAAAAAATTTTTTTTTTTAAAATAAAAATTTTTTTTTTTTTTAAAAAAAAAAATTTTTTTGGCCCCCCCCCCTTATATTTTCTTTTTGGGGGTTTTTCCGGGTTTTAAAAACCTTCTTTAAAAAAAAAATTTTTAAAAATTTTTTTTTTTTTTAAATTTTTTCCCCCGGGGCCAAAACCCCCGGGGCCCCAAATTAAAATTTTAAACCCGCCCCCTTTTTTCCCTTTGGGGTTTTTGGGGGAAAAACTTCGGGGAAAAAACCCGGGGGGTTTGGGGGGCCCCCCCAAAAAAATTTTTTTTTAAAAAGGGGGGGCCCCCAAAATTTTAAACCTTTTTTGTAAATTAAAAAAAACCCCCCCTTTAAAAAAAAATTTTTTTCCCAACCCCCCCCTTTTTTTTTTTGGTTTTTTCCCTTTAAATAAAAAAAACCCCCTTTTTTTCCGGGGGGGGAAAAATTTGGTTTTTCCCGGAAGCCCCTTTTAAATTTTTTTTTTTTAAAAATTTTGGGTTTTTTTGTTTTTTCCCTTAAAATTTTTTCCCCCTTTTTTTTTTTTTTTCCCCCCCCAAAAAAACCCCCTTTTCCCAAAAAATTTTTTGGGGGGCCAAACCCCAAAGGGGGTTTTGGTTTTTTTTTTTTGGGGTTTTTTGGGGAAAAGGGGGGGGCCCCTTTTTCCCCCCCTTTTTTTTAAATTTAACCCCCCGGGCCCTTTTCCCCCTTTAAAACCCTTTTTTTTGGGGGCCCCCCTTTTTTTAACCCCCTTTAAAAACCCCCCCCCTTTTTTTTTGGGGGGGAAAAAACCCCGGGGTTTTTTTTTTTTTTTTTTAAAAAATTTTTTGGGCTTTTTTCCCCCCCTTTTTTTTTTTTTTGGGGAAAAAATTTTTTTCCCCGGTTTCCCCCTTTTCCCCCCAAAAAAATTTTTCCCTTTTTTTTTTTTTTTTTCCCCTTTTCCTTTTTTTTTTTTTTTTTGGGGGGGGCCTTCCCCCCCTTCCCTTTTTTTTTGGGGGGGGGGGGGTTTTGGGGGGGCCCTTGGGGTTTTTTGGGGGGCCCGAGGGCCCTTAAATTTTTTGGGGGGGCCGGGGGGGTTTTGGGGGGGGGGGCCCGGGGGGTTTTTTGGGGTTTGTTTGGGGGCCTTTTTTTTTGGGGGGGGGCCCGGGGGGGGGTTTTTTCCCCTTCCCCCCTTTTTTTTTTTGGGGGTTTTTTTGGGGTTAAAAAAATTTGGGGGGGGGGGGAAAAAAAAGGGAACCTTTTTTTTTTTTTTTTTAAAAACCCTTTTGGGGGGGTTTTTCCTTTCGGCCCCCTTTTTTTAAAAGGGGGGGCCCCCCCTTTTTTTTTTAAATTTTTTCCCCCCCCTTTTTTTTGGGGGGGGAAAATTTTTTGGGGTTTTTTTTTGGGAATTTTGGGGGGGGGGAAAAAAAAAAGGGAAAATTTTAAAATTTTTTGGGGTTTTTAAAAAGGGCCCCCTTTTGGGTTAAAAAACCTCCCCAAAGGGGGTTGGGGTTTTTCCCCCCAAATGGGGTTTTTAAAAAACCCCCCAAACCCCAAAAGGTTTGGGGGGAAACCTGGGGGGAAAATTTTTTTTTAAAAACCGGTTCCCAAAAAATTTTAAAAAATTTTTTGGATTTAAAAGGGGGGGGAAAAAACCCCCCCCCGGGTTTTTTTCCCCAAAAGGTTAAAAATTTTTTTTTTTAAGTTAATGGAAAAACCCCCCCCTTTTTTTTTCCCCTTTTCCTTTTAAAAAAAAATTTTAAGGGGGGGGGCCCCCAAACCCTTTTTCGGAAAAATTTCCCCCCGGCCCGGGGGCCCCCCCCCGGGTAAAACCCCCAAAGAAAAAAAAAACCCCCAAAATTTGGGCCCCCCCCCCCAAAAAGGGGGGGGGCCCCCCCTTTCCCTGGGTTCCCCCGCCCCTTTTTTAACCCCCTTTTGGGGTTTTTTTTTCCCGAACCCCCCCCAAATTTTCCCCCAAAAACCCTTTTTAAAAACCAAGGGGCCCCTTTTTAAATTTAAAAAAAACCCCAAAATTTTTTTTTCCCCGGGCCCCTTTTCCCCCCCCCCCTTTTTAAACCCTTTCGGGGGTTTTTTTTCCCCCCGGGTTTTTTTCCCCCTTTTTTTTTAAAAAACCCCCCAAAAAAAACCCCCCTTTTTTTTTGGGGGCCCCCCCCAAATTTTTCCCCAGTTTTTTTTTTAAAGGGGTTTAATTTCCCCTTTTTGGGGCCCAAACCCCACCCCTTTTGGGGGCTTTTCGGCCCCCCTTTTTGGGGGGTTTTTTTTAGGGGGGGGAAAAGGGGGGGGGGGCCCCCCCCCCCCTTTTTTCCCCCTTTTTTGGGGTTTTTTTCCCCCCGGGGGGGTTTCCCGGGGAAGGGGGTTTTTTTTTGGGGGGGTTTTTTTTTTTTTTAAAATTTTTTTTTTTTTTGGGGGGTTTTCCTATTTTTTTTAAAAGGGAAAAAACCCCCGGTTTTTAAAAGGGGGGGGAAAATTTTTTTTCCCCCCTTTTTTTTTTTGGGAAAAAGGGGGGGGAAAAAAATGGGGAAAAAGGGGTCCAAAAAAAAAAAAAAAAAATTTTTTGGGGGACCCCCCCTTTTGCCCTTTTTTTTTTTTTTGGGGTTTTTATTTTTTTTTTCTTTTTTTTTTTAAAAAGGTTTTTTTTTTTCCTTTTTCCCCCAAACCCTTTTTTGGCCCCCCCCCGGGGGGGGGTTTTTTTTTTTCCTTTTTTTGGATTTTTTTTAAAACCCCCCCCTTTTTTTCCCCCCCAAAGGGGCTTGATTGCTTCTACCACCTTGCTCCTGAGTCCCCCAGCATGCTTTTGAAGTCTGATCTTCCCCCGCTTTTTATTCCTCCAGGATGGATTTCGTGGTAGTTTAGCTTTTTTTGGGGACAGTACAGCGCGATGTCAGTCAACAAAGGGGGGAACCCCCAACCATTTCCCTTTTGAAACCTTTTTGATTTTGGGTTTTCCCTTGCCTCCACGGTTTCTGGGGGCAAAAATGTCGTATATCATCCAAGGCCCCAAAGGGGTTTGAATCGCAAAAGAAAGCAACAACCCCGACCCTTTTATTTGCCCGGGACCCACACTGGGCAAATTGGTCTCCAAGCCTTCTTCCGCCATCTTTGGGGTTGGTTTCTTTTTGCTCTCTGTGGGTCTTCCCGTATCAAACAACATCTTCCAAGGCTCTTTTAAGGTTTTTCCTTTTGACTGGGTTGGGAAAGGCCTGGTTAAAACAACACTGGGAAAACCACAGATTTCGGCCCCCTTTTTCCCTTTTCCCCATTTGGGGGACCCCCGTGATTTTTTTTTGGGTTGAACTTCAAATTTTGGATGAGGCAACTATGTCGCCACCTCTCCAGCACATGACGTTCTCGTCTTCCGGGGGAAAAACCCCGAAATGTCAAACCAAGAAGGCCTTTAGAGGGGGCATCCCTTTTAAACCTGGCCAAGGTTTTTTTTCCGCGTTTTGGTTATTGATGGGTTTCCCCCAAAACCCATTTTGGGGAAATTTCCCCCAGAAAGATTTCCCCAATTGATCCCAAAATTTGTTTTGTAACCCCCCGGTAGAGAACCGCAATGAGGGAAACCAATTTAAAAACTTCTTTAGCATTTTCGCGGAAAGTTCCCATTTTGGGACAAAGGTACATCCCAAGAGCCAACTGTAACATCCATGGGGGGAAAAGATCCAAAATGCGTTTGCCCCCGATCAAGCCACAACTACTCCATTTCCCTTTTTTTCTTTTTGGATTGCCCTCCCCGAACATTGTTGGGGGTTCTAAACAGCCACCACGCCGGATGCCAAACCCTTTTTGGAATACACATTCCCAAATTTCTTGTTTTCCCATTCAGGACTTGGGCGCCTTGCGCCCCTACAGAGAAGAAGTTTTCCCTTCGGGCGTTCATTAGTATATTGGCCCGAACTGGCTGAAAGTCACTTGAATTTTTTGCCCCCTGGGGGTACACACCATTCCGGGGGGGGGAAACCACTGGGCCGCTGACTTCTGTTTCTCCAAGCCGATTTTCACAGCCTGTGGAGCCACTCCCACCCTTTGGGGCCTTTCTTGTAAACGGGAAAGGGATTCCTTTGGGGGGTGGTGAAGATTTGGGGTCTGGCTTTTTCGCCCCTTCTTTATTTCCGCCAACGTTGGGGGCTTGCCATTGAACTGTCCCCCAGGGGTTTGGGGGGGCCCCCACCCAGACCTTTAATTTCGAGTGGGGCTTTGCTCGTGGGGTTTAAGTAAGTTTTTCCCAGAAGCTGCTCAAAACCCCTTTGTCCACACTTAGGGTCCCAAAATTTTTGGGTGCCCCAAACAGTGTTTTCCGGCAAACTGGAAAGGGGTTCCCCTGAAAAAGCGCTCTTGTGTCTTTTTCTTTTTTTCTCTTCCCTTCCTGCCGAAACCCCCTTGCTGAGGGGGCTGTGTTTTTTTCTTTCGGGCTTTTTACATTTTTTTCCAAGCCTTGTTTTTCAGCTGATTTCGGTCTTTAATTTTCTTCTTGAGGTTGTTTTTTTTGGACTCGGGTCTTTTCCAACTTTTTTTTGGGGTCTGGGCCCTTTTGGGGGGTTTTTCTTTGGGTAGTTTTACCCCCATAGCGTTCCCCCTACATGTGGGATACACAATGCCCCATATGTGGCTATTTGGTTTCCAGGGTGCTTTTCCCTTTAAAGC
Source organism: Conus ventricosus (assembly GCA_018398815.1). Lineage (NCBI taxonomy): Eukaryota > Metazoa > Mollusca > Gastropoda > Neogastropoda > Conidae > Conus > Conus ventricosus. The sequence continues at coordinate 2,401,857 of CM031611.1, forward strand.
AAAAAAGTCTTTGGGGCGATTTTTTCATCCAGTTTTCTCCCAATCTTCATTTCGTTTGCTCGTGGGAGGTTTTAGTTTCAGGCGCCTTTCATCGAGGGCCTTGAAAAATTTCCCCATCCAACCAACAGCGTTTGGGGGTCCTTTTCACTGGGTTTAAATCCTGGCCCTTTGGGCTTCCACTTTATCTTTCAGAAGCGTGCGCGCTGTTCCTTCAATAAATCTTCACCCCATCCCAACTTTGTTCTGTGGGGCTTCATGCCACGGGGGTAGCGAAACGCTTTCCACAGACACATGGATATTCCCCTTTGGGCCATGTTCATATCCGTTTTGGGGTTTTCAGTCTGATTGGGGTTTAGCACCGATGGATTCATCATTCCCCCCCCCCTTTCGGTGAATCCTGGGAGGGATCTTTTTCCTTTTTTTTTTAGTACCCATGTTTAAAGGGAAAGTTTTGGGGGGGGCCGCCCACAAGCCCTTGGGTTTTGGTCTTTCCCAAATGGGTTTTTCCGGGCTTTTTCCCCAAATTTCCCCCCGGCCCCATTCCCGAAGTCAAAGGTTTACCCATGCCTCAAAGAAAAAAACCGGGGGAGCGTGGCCGCCCAAAATCCTCAGAAGAGAATCCCCCTTTAAGGGAAGTGTTTCGGGGCCCTTTAAACTCCTGAAAACTCTAGGGGGGGTTTTGGGCCCCCCCAAAAAGGTTCATGACTCCGATGTCCCTTTTGGGGCCCCATTTTTTTCCCCCCCCCCAAAAAAACCCCCCTTTTTGGGCGAGCCATGGGTTGGGGTTCGAACCCCTGCCCTCTGGACATGCTCATTTTCAACTTAAAGACTCGCGCTTTAACCACTGAGCCACAAGGGGCAACCTGAATTTTTAGGGGAAAATTAAACCCTTAAAGAAGTTCACCTTTGTTCCTCCTTGAAACCCAAACCAAACTTGAACCCTCTCTGGGCCCCTTCGCCATTGCTTTTAGGGCTCTGGTTTTTTCCCCCCAACTGAAGCGGTTTTAGAGGCTGTATGCCGACTTCCTACAAATATAATTTACCCTTTTGAAAAAGTCAGAATGGAAATAGGGTCACACAATCATTTCATATACATTAAAAACTCTGTACAGTCAAAATGGAAATAAGGGGGGACAGCAAAAAATTTTCATAGAACTTAAAACCCCTGAAAAATCAAAAAGGAAATAGGGTCCCGCAGCAAACATTGCCTAGTACTTTTAAACCCTGTAACCCCTTTTTTAAAAATTTTAACACCCAATCATTCTAGTTTTCCCCTCTGTCCCTTTCCAATTTTCCCCCCCCCCCCCCACTTCTCCACCCCACCTTTTTCTTTTCTTTCTTCTTTACTTCCTGTCTTCTCCCCCCCCCCCCTCACTCTCTCTCACCCCTCAAAATTTTTCCTCTCTCTCCTCACTCTCTCTCCCTCCCTTTACTCCCCTTTCTTGCTTTTCACATCCTTTCCCCTTTTCTCCTCTCATCCCTTCCCTCTCTCACTCCTTCTTTCCTTTTGGGCTCCCCTCCCCCCCCCTCCTTTTCCCCCTCTCCCCTTTCTCTTTCTCCCCTTTACTATTCTCTCTCTTCCTTTCCCCTCTCTCTCTCTCTCTCACTCCCCTCTTTCTCTCTCTCTCCCCTTTTTGTCCTTTTCCTCCCACTCCCCCTCTCAAATCTCTCTTCTCTCTGACCCCAACCCCTTAAAACCTCTCCCCCCCCCTCTTTTTCCTCTAATTTTTCTTTTTTTTTTTTTTTTTTGGGGTGTTAAAAAGTTTTTTGTTTTTTGTTTTTTTTTTTTTTTTTGGGTTTTTTTTTTTTTTTTTTTTTTTTTTTTTGAGGGTTTTCCCTAAGAAATCTTAAGCTATGGGAAAATTTAAATTTTTATGCCTTTTTTTGGGTTTGTTTTTTATTTTTTTTTTTTTTAAAAACCCCAAAAACCTTACCCAATGCCCTCAACAAGGGGCCCCCTCTTTCCCTTAAAATTATTCCCCCCCCCCTTAACTTATAAAACCCAACCCACCCCTTTTTGATTTTCTGTGGGGTTCCTTTCCCCGTTTTCCCCCTTTGTGGTGGCCCAACTTTTTGTGGGGGGTTTTGGGGGGTGTGTTGGGTGTTTGTGTGGTGTGGGGTGTGTGTGTGTGTGGTGTGTTGTGTTTTTGTGTGTGTGTGTGTGTGGTTGTGTGTGTGGGTGTGGGGTTTCGTGGGTGGGTTTTGGTGTGTGTGTGGTGTGTGTTTTGTGTGTGGGGTGGTGTGGTGTGTGTGTGTGTGGTGGTGTGTTTTGTGTGTGTGGGTTGGTGTGTGATGTGTGTGTGGTTTTTGTTTTCGTGTTGCGGCTTGCGTGCGTGTGTATCCCCTGTTTTGTTGCATGTGTGGGATTTTGTGTGTGTGTGGGGGGGGGGGGGGGGGGGGGGGGGGGGGGGGGGGGGGGGGGGGGGTTGGGGTTTGCTATGTTCACAATTAAAAACCCTGATCCATGGGTTTTTTTTTCCCCCCCCCAAAGCATAAAATACAACCACTTTCACACAATTTCATCACACCACACCCTTCCACCAAACCCCGCCCCACACAAAAATGTGGAGAACGCGCGCGCGCACGTTTTTTTCCCCTCCCCCCCCCCCCCCACCCACCACCACACAAACCACGCACCACGCACCCGGGGGCACAACACACAAAACACACACCAAAAACAACACAACCACACAAACACCCCATCAAAACCCACAACAAACAACAGGGGAAAAAGACAAACCACCACAACCCAACCAAAACAAACACCAACCAACCAAAAAAAAACCCCCCGAACTAAATATGGCATTTAACCCCAAAAACACCAAACAAAAACACAAAAAAACCCCCCACAACAACACACACAGGGTCCCAGGACCGCGGCGCCCCACAACCAACCCCACCCAACATCCACCAAACAACCACCACAAACACCCCACCCAAAAACCAAACCCAAAAACCCTTATTTTAAACCCCCCCGTTTTCAACAAAGTTTAAAGGGAAAGGGGGAAAAAAAATTTTCTTGTCAATAGTTTTTTGGGGAAAAAAAACGGGAAATTTCCCCTCACCAACTTTTCTTTTTTCCTAAAGATTTTAACTTTTTCTTTTACCAAAAAATTTAAAATTTTTAAATTTTTAAAATTAAAGGGTTATCTTTTAATAAGGTTTTTAATTCTTTAAAATTTGTAAAAGCTAGGGGGAAAAGTTTAATAAAGAAAAATTTTTTAAAAGTTTAATTCCCTTTTTTCTTAAAAGGGGCTTGAGACAGGGGCAAAAACCCCCCAATGGTTCCATTTTTTGAGGAAGGTTTTTTTTTTTGGTTTCCTTTAACTCACGCAACCCGGGGAGTAGAGGATTTTAATTTAAAAAAAAAATTTACCCAAAACGAAAAAACCAAAAAAACTTGCGCATATGCTACTTAACACCGTCATCGTGATATACAGCTCATTGCTTTACATCTGTCATCGAATGGAAATAGGGTCAGAGCAGCAATCATTGCATAGTACTTTAACACTCTGTACAGTCAGAATGGAAATAGGTCAGCAGCAATCATTGCATAGTACTTTAACACTCTGTACTCATTGTTGTCAGCAGCAATCATTCAAACCTACACCGTCGTCTGTCATTTCTTCCGCCCTCCCCATCCCTCTCCCCCTACATCACTCTGTCGTCAATGAAACTGGTCTCTGCTCATCTCTCATCATCACTCTCCTCCACTCTCTCCTCTCCATTCTCTCTCTCTCTCCTCTCTTCTCATCTCACAACCTCATCCTCTCTTTCTCTCTCTTCTCTCTGTCTGTCTGTCTCCCTCTTCTCCCCCCTCCTGCTCTTCTCTCCTCCACTCCCCTCACTCTCTCTCTCCCTTCCTCTCTCTCTCTCTCTCTTCTCTCTCTCTCTCTCTCTCTCTCTCTCTCTCTCTCTCTCTCTCCCTCTTTCTCTCTCTCTCTGTCTGTGTCTCTCTCTCTCTCGTCACTCTCTCTCTCTCCTCTCTCTCTCTCGTCTCCTCTCTCTCTCTCTCTCTCTCTCTCTTCTCTCTCTCTCTCTCTCTCTCTCTCTCTCTCTCTCTCTCCTCTCTCTCTCTGTGGGTCTCTGTGTCTCGTCTCCTGTCTCTCTCTCTGTCACTTCTCTCTCTCTCCTCTCCCTCCTCCCTCTCTCCTCTCTCTCTCTCTCTCCTCTCTCTCCTCTCTCTCTCTCTCTCTCTCTCTCTCTCTCTCAGACAGAGGGCTAACAATAAGACAATCGATCAGCTGACGGTGGGATATAGGCTTTCTAATTTTTAGCTTGTGTGTGTGTGTGTGTGTGTGTGTGTGTGTGTGATGTGTGTGTGTGTGTGTGTGTGTGTGGTGTGTGTGGTGTGTGTGTGTGTGTGTGATTGAGGTTGTATTACCATGGAGAAATCCTTACCGCGATGCGCAGTCACACATTCCTCTTGACCTTTCGACTTGTTCCCCCCTCCCCCCCCCCTTCCCCCCCCCACACACCTTCACCTAACTGCACCTTCTATCTGGCGCTCCTCTGGCCACTAATAAAGTTATTGCCCATCATTAACTGGTGGGATGAAAAGCCCAACTTCCTTTATGGTGATGGGGTCTGTGGGTGTGCCTGTGTGCGCCCGCCTGCATCTGTGTGCGTGCGTGAGCGCGTGTGTGTGTGTGTGTGTGTGTGGTGTGTGTGTGTGTGTGTGTGTGTGTGTGTGTGTGTGTGTGTGTGTGTGTGCGTGGTGAGTGTGTGTGTGTGTGTGTGTGTGTGTGGGGTGTGTGTGTTGGGGTGTGTGTGTGTGTGTGTGTGTGTGTGTGTTGTGTGTGTGTGTGTGTGTTGTGTGTGTGTGTGTATGTGTGTGTGTGTGTTGTTTGCGTGTGTGCGTGCTTGCGTGCGTGTGTATCTCTGTGTGTGTGCATGTGTGTATGTGTGTGTGTGTGCGGGGGGGGGGGGGGGGGGGGGGGGGGGGGGTGGTTGGCTATGTTCACATGAACCAATCATGCTTTTTGTTCCCCCCACGCATCAAAACAACACTTACACACATACATCACCACACCCTTACACCTAGATCCCGCCCCACAAAACTGTGGAGAACGCGCGCGCGCACGTTTGCGCCTCCCCCCCCCCCTCACCACCACCACACAAACGCACGCACGCACGCACGCGCGCGCCACACCACACACAACACACAACACACACACACACACAACCACACACACACACACACACACACACACACACACACACACAACACACAGACACACCCACACACACACACACACACACACACACACACACACCACACACACCACCACACACACCACACACAAAAGCGCGCGCGCCCATGCACTCACACATAATCCCGCACACACACACAAC